>UZAE01012177.1:14707-54851 GCA_900617975.1 Rodentolepis nana
CCCGTCATTTTGCTCGCAGAACTGTAAATTTCGTTCCTTTTTTGGTTTTACTAATAAACAACTGACGAAGGACTAGTTAATTCGATTTTTAAAGATGTATATAATATTTATTGCCTCCAAAATTGATTCGGGCGATTAATCATTCGAGAAACAAAATTATTGAATCGATATTGAACCCATCTATATTGTACCTATCAACGGATTCTGAATGGGTATTCGAACAGAAACCGACTTTAGCGTCCAATTGAGTTCATGACATGCACCATACTATTCGAAAGCTCTATAGGTCTTTAACTGCCTATTATGCAGAAAAGTTCTAGCTGAGAAAAGAAGATGACCAAAACCTAGGTTGCTTTTTCAAAAGATATTTTAGAAAGGTTCGCACCGAATCCTCTGTCAGCACAACGGAAAATACTTTGCTGGTACAGTTTTAAACATCTGTCGTTTTATGGCAATAAAGATGGGAATTCGGCACTGAAAATCCTTGGTGGTTATTGGGTCGGGGGAACAGTGGGTTCATCGATAAGGCATAAGCATTTTATTCCATTACGCGAACATGTGCACAAATTTGGCAGCTTTTCACTTCATTGTTGTCTTTAGAATTCTCTTGAGGTGTGCATTTATCCTATTAGGAAACGGAGGTGACGTTGTTTGCTGATTCAGCCATAGCAACTCAATCAAACTACGAAAATCTGTTGATATCACGACCGATTTGTCTTAGCCTTATCTATTTAAGTTAACCTTAGGTTGTCATGACTTACAAATCTCTTCACGACTAAATCGATTTCGTTGACATTTGCTTGCATATGTAATCAATTAATATCAACACTACGTCAGTATAAAATCTGTTAAATAGCAACTTATCACTGCCTTCATCTAATCCGGATGTTTTAAAATCCTTACCTTAGGCCCCAGCCCAGTGGATTAACTGCCTGCCACCAAATTAGTCAGAAGATGGTTTCGTCTCGTGATAGTTATCATATATTGGCATGAATTTATGGCTTTAGGAGAGTGGATACCATAGAATACCAACAAATATTCGACCTAGATTCAGATCAGTCAATTAAGAGGATAGTGATTTAGTTAATATCGCTAATTTGGTAAGCGGAAACACCTATGCATATAGTTCTCCCAAGATCTCATTCTTCTTATACTTCTTCTCTATTATTTCACTCGTAGTCAAAATGATTACCTTTTGCCAAGCGTACACGAAATATTGATATATTAACAGGTTGAAGGTCAAGATCGATACCTGATAACTTTATTTACTTGTATGTTAGGTTTTCTTAACTAGGAAGATTCCCATTGACATAGTCATTCGACCAGGTGATTTTGCCATAATCAGTTCTAAAAGGTCCCATTCATGAAAATGGAAGAAGAGAAATTTAATGTGCTTTGTTTTTTGAGACAGTAATGAAATTCTAATGATTATAACTAGGTCATCTTATGAGTTATTCTCTTGTTATCTTAAAGATGGCAGCAATCCTTTCTCCAAAATGGAATCGGGCTTTTAGCTTTATAGTGCAGAGGGTATAGTAACACCAAGGCTGACCCCAGAGACCTCAAACGCACCAGAGTACTCTGGAAAGTGCGATTATGCTATCGATCGCATAGAGCAATTGCGTCACGCGCGCAGAAGCCCTATTAGCTACCAAACAACTAATATTCATTTAACGAAAATTTATCAAATTACTGATAATCATTACCATCTATTTGATAACAAGTTGACAATAATTGTAGGAAACAACTTAAATCGGCTAACAATTAGTCCAATAAATGCCACAGGAGAGGGGATCAAAAGGAATCTAAGAGCAACGCCGGGGTGTAAAAGAATTCCACCTAACACACTATTTGAATTTCGGTTACCTATAATTTTAACAAATGTGCGGCCCATGCTCCAAATTTTAAATTCCACAATTCATTCACTGGATAGCATAAATGCCCGTTTACGACATCCAGTGCTGAGTCCAAGATTGATTCCAATCCTATTTGCGGTGAAATTTGTAAAAAAATATAACGGTCAAGTTCAGCCCTTTCAACCAACCAATAAACTGCAGTTATATTCCATGTCAAATAGCCCCACCCCCCACCAAAAGCACTTCCCATTTCATATCATACAAACGAAATATCAAGAAGACGGAGAGTAATATGAATGAATGATCACTACCCATCACATAAAAAGAGCGCGTGTGCGACTTGTGCACAAAAACAGATGACAGAAAATGAAAGTGAAACGAGAAAGTGGGACAGAGAAAAGAGCACACACAAGATAATGGTGGTAGTAGTGGTGGCGTTGATAGACAGTTGAGGCAAGAAAGAACAAGTACAAATCATCATCGTTGGTTCGGTCACAACCACAGGAGAGAGGTCCGCTGAAAAAAGCAAACGTAAATACCCTCCCCCCTCACTCTTATCTTCAAATCAGATGCATTCTCCAGTTACCCCGAAACTCTTAAACACAGAAGGCCGAAATAAAGATGAAGTAGATGAAGACATAGATTCATAGAGAAGGAGCAACTAACACGCAGATCACAAATCCTTCGAGTCAGTCAAAAATTATCTCTTGGCACAATCCAGATAACCTCAATGTCGTAAAACCCACATGATCACTCGTTTCACTTCACAACGTGGAATCATCTGTGTTGTGTACACGTCGGCGGTAGGAAAACAATTACTTATCATTCGCTCTTTTTGCATGTTCAATTCGCTATCACCGTCGCGAGTTCCGGTTGTTTTGACTCGGTGGTAGTGGTGGTGGTGGAGGCATTTGAACGCTGTAGGGGAGAAAATTTTTATTCGCTAGTTTATTAACTGTTAAAAGCATTAAGAGTGGTGTGCAGTATAAGGCCCTAGCAACTAATACCAAGCAACAGGAATTTCACTGATGGGATCGTAGCTTTCACACAGTTGTATAGGCCTTTGTAGCATGTCGAAATCAAAGAAAAAAAGAAATAGTCATTCCTCCCACTTATAATTTGTTCCTTTATGTGAGAGCGAGTAAATACAAAAACCTAGGCTTGCCCATTTCAAACGGTTTGAATGAAATGACGACGAAAGCCGTATTAAAACTGATTTCCAATATTGAAGGCTTTTTATGAATGGAACTATGCAACTATTTAACCGATTTTTTTGTAATATATTTAAGTGAACAAGTAATGCAAGCCACCCATTGGGCAATCAAAAAACACGTAGGTGAATTTTCATCGTATAGAAACGGACTCCGACGAAAAAAACTCGCCAATGCTGCGTAAATTACTCGTTCTTCAAAATTACAACTAACCGATTAAGCATAGAATTCCAGTAAGGATATTTTGAATTGATCTACACTTCACACATTAATTACCAGGGCTAGCAACGAGCACAATCACAAGCAGTTAAGTCAATCGACCGATTTAGGTGGACTTTCCAGTAGAGCGGTGAAACTACACTATCACTAAAGGCCAACCCAACCTCCCCGTCGATTGAAAAAAAGGGGATTTTCTAAAGAGCAATAGGAGCAAAATAAAATCCAAAAAATGCATCCAAAACACGAGAGTTGTTCTCTGCCCGAAAATCGTCTCCTTCGCATTTAAGTGTTTATCTGTCCCCCCAAGTGAACATTTATGTACACAAATGCTACATTTCCGCCATCACACGCGAGCAATAAACTGAGCCCTCCTATCTCTCTCTCCCTCTCTTGACCCAAATAAGGCCCCTTAGGCAGTGGTTTCTCTCTAAATCCTGATGTTGTAGTGAAGAATAAAAGAAGGTATAGCTTGAAGAATATTTGAGGTCCAAAATCAGATATACAGATGCTAGTTCTAAAATATTTGCCTAGTTATGTATGAAATACAGTAACGTTGGGCATAGTTAGAAGTGTCAAATACCACCTTTAAAAGACATACTACCTCTGGCAAACCCAATACTTACCAAACTGTATGCCGAGTAAGATTAGCGAAAAAAGCACCACGTGTTTAAACCAACCTGGAAGGTCCAAAGACATCTTCAGCATCCGGTGCACGCTTTGGATGGTTATATCTCACCCATCGATCTCGATTCACATTAGAAGGCAATTGAAGACTCGCCTCCGGACTCGAATTACCTATAAAGCACACAGAGAAAAACCCGATTATGTAAACCGTTTAACGTGAAGTGGATAAAAACCGTCATTCGGAGATCGTGAGATCCTCAAATAGGCAGATCTAACGGGTAGTGGCAGACCAGGGAAAAATCAATATATAAAATGTGCGCGGCTGGTGTTAGTAAAGGTGGACAGGAAGGCAATAAAGCGTTAGTAGTGAAAAGGAAAACGCAAAGAATAAATACATATTCGCACGCAGTTAAAAGACATGAAGAAAAAAGTATTACCTAGGACCACATGACCGCCTAAAAGATTAAGTGTAGATATTATAAGCAAAGGAAAACCACACATTGCCTTCTCCCTCGAGCTATTGACTGGAATCAAGATGAATTGATTCAACGATCACTTACTTGTTGCATCAGCCTCCTTCTGCGCCTTGTGCATTTCCAAGACGCGGGCTTTGATTCTAGCCATCTCCCGTTGCTCTTGGGCCTCCAGATGAGCGAGTCTGGAAGCGAAGGGTACTGACTGAGGTACGGCAATAGGTACTATACAAGGACGACTTGAAGCATTGCCATTTTCTGTCCTACGAACTACCAGAGCAAAATTAATTAAAGGAGAAGCCTGGTCTGAATTGAAGTCCTTGGTCTGAAAGAAAAAAAATGATATATATTCCAATGCGTTAGGAAAAACTGAAACATCATGAATACTTTACTGCGGTGAAAAAAAAGGAGAGCAGTATGCTCAAAAAGGCTCTTGAATATTTGTATAGCTCATGATGAGTGAAAAGCTATTCGCTAGATTTTTTGACCTCACTTTCGAGCTGCAATGAAACATACGTCAGTTTTAATTGAGAAGCTTTCAAATACTATGAAGAGGGCACCTGAAGTGCCACTCATTATATTTGGGGCCGTATTTCGAGCTAAACGTATACTTGTTTGGTGTTCTAAGGAATCATCACTGGTGAGTGGTAAATGTAAACATAAGGAACTCGGCCTTGTTGAACCTCTTTCTCCTACCTTATCTTGGTTGATTTGGATTCAAAATGGCATGAGGTGCCTCCCATAACAGCCTATGCCAAGTATTCGCTAGGTTCAGTAGTTTGGATGGGACATATCACAAAGGTGGGAGGATGGGGGGATACAGTAAAAGAGATTAATTAGGTGCTCGGTGACGTCTCATGTTGGTATACAAATGTGAGTGCGCCATCGCAAACTTCGTTCTCAGAACGTGACTACACCTTCCGAAACGAAAACGAATTAATCTTCTATATGGATAAATATAACTCAAGTCTGCAGTGTTATTTCAGAAGTCCAAAGACCCAGAGCAACGAGTCGAGGTGAAGCCAACATTCAAGCACACGGATAGACAATTATCATCGGGAAGTGTTTTTTAATAAAATTATTTTATACAAGGAAAATTTACAATGAAAATCAATAATAGAACCTAAACAAATCAGACATATCAAAGATGTGAAAAACCATAGCATTACTAATTCACTACTTATAATAATTATGGAAAAATTGCATTCACTCTGAAACCAACACACACACACACAAGGCGTACCGAATCAATCTGATCCGGATTCTCATTACTACCATTCGACTCCAGAGCAGCAATAATGTTTTCCGTAGTGGATTGAGTCGAACTCATAGCCGGCGATCGGGAGGTTATTTTCTTGACAGCAGCCACACTGATGCCCATTGAGTCTAGTGAGGGAAGAGATGCGGCATTGGGATTGCTGAGAGGTACACCAACAGCGGCAGGGTTCACACCAGGTGGACCAGTAGTGGTTGAAGGCATCAGGGCCTCCGAAGTCAGTCGAGTAAGCTCTTCAACAAACTCATCATCTTCGGGACACTTTATGTACTTTGGACGAAGCCCCAAACGCACCATCTCGTCTTCCTCTATTTGGCCAGAACCGACAGCAAATTGGAAAGAATGGATCAGATTAACTTGTACTGGTTTTAATTTTCCTCTTTCCATTAATGTACCCAGCATATTTTGCTGTTTGCTAGATTGGTGGCATAAAGCTTTCCATTCATACGTTCTATATAAAAACAGCAGAGTGCAAACGACTGACATTTCCTCCCACATCAGCCTATCTCCACAAGAAGGAATAGGAGTCAATGACTGCGTAACCTAATCAAGCTAAGAATCATATTGAGTCTGTTGTTCGGCTTCCACATTTAGTCCATTCAGTGTACAGGCATGTTCTTAACTTTAGTGAAGTCTGGTTGGAAGCCTACTTCAAACAAGCCTGCGGCATGCAGAAGATTAGAGACGGTCGTCATCTACTAAATATGGTTTGAGTGGATACAAGAATCGACATTCATTCCCATTTCAAATACGCAAATAAGAAGCAAAAATGAAACATTTCTCTTTAATTAAAAGTTGAGCCTTTTAATTTAACGGGCTCTCGATAACTAACGCCGTGAGTGGAACTTGTGGTAAAAGTTGATCTCATCTCATAAAATGACGCACAACAATAAGAAAACGCCAAGAATGACAACACAATGATGAAGATCAAGGCAGACTGTGAATAGTTAAATTCTTCGTCGAAAATTTAATCCAACCAAACAATCGTTAGATCTTCAATATTTTGACCATCGATATTCCAATTAAAAATAGTACGTCTTGATTAAATTCGCAGTTTTGTAATATGATAGAGCAAGAAAGCTAAATATTTCTGTTAGTGAACAAAATTTTAGCAACCAATTTCATCCAAAAGATAAAGACTAAACCAATCATTGCGCCCATGTATCATGTACAAATGGCATCAATGCACAATAAGCGAATTTACAAAAAAAAACAGTGCTTATAATAACTTCCCAAAGATTTCTCTAACTGAAATCGCTAGAACTAGAGATGGCAACATTTACATGACAACAGAAGTGATATTTAGCAGGGAAATAACCCTCAATTGTTGCTATTCCAAAACTTACAATTTCCTTCCAAAAGTTTGATTAAACCTTAAAAGTATATAATAAAGCGTGACTGCAAATATCAAGCTCTCCTTTAAGGTAGCAACATAGATAATCCTAGCCAATTTCCTGAAATGACAAAACATGAATAGTGTTTGACAAAGCGAAAACTTTGCAAAATAGGCTAACTACTTATTCATTTAAGTAATGATGTTAGCTTTCTTACCTGATGAATCACTATCGGAAAGGTCAGAACGGAATGAGCCAGCATCTCCATTAATGGTACCTTCATCCACCTCAACATCATCTTCAGAATCACTTTCATCTCCTGATAATGTGGCCGAGTCGTCATCTTCATCACTGTACATTTCTTCTTCTCCCTCTTCAGTCTAAAAATAGAGTAGTGTTTAAAGCCTTATTTTGTGCCCCCAAATAAGACTTTAAATAAAGTGTACAAAAACTTACCTCCCGCTCTTCCTCAGTATCCTCATCGTCCTCCTCCTCAACAATCGAGTCATCTGAAATCATAAATAATAGGGATTCAGTTCTACTATAATTATGTGAGCTAATTAGGATTGTTGTGAAGATTTAGTAAATAACCCCCAAGCAATAATTACCCCTCTAGGCCAAAATAACGGACTTTTAAAGCGTTGGCTGATGGACTACAATTAACAAGTAGAGCTGGTCGAAAAGCTGAGAATGAGGTCATTGCCGATGACTACTCCTAATCCTGATTAATGGAGGAACCATACATATGGGAAAAAACTCGTCTGGCCTAGAACATATACAATGAGCCAAATATACTCCATCTCACGATTTCTGGTCCTTTTTCCAATAAAAGCGCTCTCCATGACATATATCTCAAAAAATTTACCTTATTGATCTTATAAAATCAAACAAGAAAACTTTGTTTTCTGAAATAAAATTAAGTGAAGTCGCAAGACCATCACAATTAAACAACTTGGTTAAGAAGGAATGACTATCGTGATCAAGAATTCGCTCAATAACCCAGGTGACGAAATATGAAACGTGAACTATTCGTTAAATATTCTCACACAACCCTAAGTAAAAAATCAAATGAAGTTAGACTCTTGGATACGTTGAGTCTGCTCTGAACATATTGATCCTTTCCACTGTGATATTTAGCTGACATGCATCCAATCGATTTCAATTGCTTGCCCACAAGGAAAATGGCAAATGTTAATGCCTTGACGTGAATTGCATTCTTTTACTTTGTATCGTGCATTTGGAGAAATGGCAGAAAAATTGTAATTCTTCGACTAACTCTTA
Organism: Rodentolepis nana; assembly: GCA_900617975.1. Classification (NCBI taxonomy): domain Eukaryota; kingdom Metazoa; phylum Platyhelminthes; class Cestoda; order Cyclophyllidea; family Hymenolepididae; genus Rodentolepis; species Rodentolepis nana. The sequence goes on from UZAE01012177.1 coordinate 22,982, forward strand.
CAAAAGGTCGTTAAAAGAGACTTGCATTGAATTTAATGTAAAAACTGAGAACAGCATCTTAATACATGGCGTTTTAAGCAGGCGAAAATTGGGCACTTGAAACCCCTGTTACTCACTACTTCAATGGAACAGTGATCTCGATGATAGTGCAAGAATATCGGATACTTCTCAGCATACGTTTACATACACCTGAAAGCATCGCACACTATGACCCTTTCTCAAATCCATTAGGATTTGGTCTTGCACTTTTAGAGACGGGAGTAGATCTTAGCAATTGAATGGAGTGATTTCATTGCATATCGACTAGACTGCTCGATTTAGATTGATCACGATGGTCTTAACAACTGTCAAAGACTAGGAACAACAAAGGTTAGAGACCAACCTTCTTCTGGAATACTATCCATAGATTCAGAGGTATCTCTTGACATATCGGGTTTAAACGACTTGGGAGATTGACTGCACTGTTCATAGATAACTCTTTCAAAATCCTCCACAGTAGTCAGACCGTAAAAAGCATAGGGGTCTAAATGTAGACGACGCATGCCTTCCTCGTACTGCTGTTCCACAACGTCAGGAAATGGAATCCCCTCAAAGTCATTAAAGGCCTGTAACAATGGGTCGTCAATTGAGCTTTCAGAGTTTAAATGAGATGCTGTTGGTGACTTTTCAGTTTCTTTCGACTCATTTTCTGATTGTGCTCCATTCTTGTTTTTCTGTTCCAATTCGATAGGAGTGTAGATAGGATGCGTTCGCTTCCACCAATAGTAATACTGAAGAAAAATAAGGGTAAATATGACTAGGTAATGGAAATATGTAAGCGAGCGATATATAGTGATAAAAGACGTTGACTAACCAAAAAATCGGCAATGAAACGTTTAACTCTCCTACTTCTCGTCACTTTTTTGAAATATGCGTGACAAGAATCCAGTATAATGAGCACCATACTGATACGAATCACAGATGTCGGGGGATCAATCACACTAGGACGCATATCTGTGCGAAAAAAGGAAAGTAAGTGCATGGTTTAAAATAAATAAAAAATTGAAGACCTACAGAAGACTCTTAATAATGGAGAAAAAATTGTTCGATTACGCTTAGAAAGATCAAGTTTAAAAAAATGCATATTTAATGTTCAAAACCTACCAGGAAAAACTCGACCTCAAGGGCATTAATATTGTGACCAGAGCCATAGAGTTTCTAAACCGCAATGGCACCTCTCGCTGCTTCCTTACTCTGAGTTCTTTGCACACCCTATCTACCATAATTTTTGTGAAAAATATCGGTAGTAGTCATAAGGAGACGAAAGCAGGATACCCTACCCGTCCTTACTATTACCTCAACGACAGTCAGAGCATTAAAAATCCAATGATTGCCCTTACTGTATCTATCAAAAACCGACTTCTAGAACTTATATAAAAGAGACTTCTCATTCACTGGCAAAATATAAAAAAATCGTTGTGTTTTGTTTATAGAAGCCAACAAATACTCAATGAAAACAGAAGTTTATCAATTTAGTAGGAAGAGACTTACAATCGAAACTGACGCCATAGCCAATGAGATCGTAGAGAACACCGTAGAGTACCGGCAAATCAATGATGAGATACATGTACATTCCACTAAGGAATCTTGCCAAGCTCCGTTGTCTTTGATGCAAAGACGGATCATTCATCTTCAAAAGAATAACAAGAAGGTAAAAATAATGAGTATACGTTCACAGTACTAATTCTAAACAAAACTCGAGAATACCGACTTTCTATCGATTATTTTCAGGTATTACTTCTCCAAACACCAAATGCTGCAGCCATACGTTTCTATCAAGTAAAATGACACAAATACCAAAAGTAAAGCTCCTTTAATGGCCCTTACCTACCTAATTACATTATTAAAGGGAGGAAGTAGCAGCCGACTCCTAAACCACATTAGAAAGAACTAAGTAAAGCGAAGATAAATGAGAGCCGGGTACAGCCTTAACGTGTGCGATCACGAAATTACATTGGACAAGGAAATAAGGTTCCACGAAAGGAACTGGAGTGAATTTAACCGAATTCGTGTCAGTATGGGTCACAGAGTGAGAGTTACATCTCAATTTGGATCTACTTTTTTCAAACCACAAAGAAGCGTTGTGACCAGACTTCACATTACCTTCGTTTTATTTGGGTCATGTCTCATGTAAAAAGTGAAGAACTAAATGGCACCAGACTCCAAATAAATAAGTCCTGCAATTTATGTTTATTCAATATATTGTCACAATTCGCCTCATCCCTTGCTGCATTACCTTGAACACTTAGAATTTTCAGGTGATATGCTGCGATTTAAAGCTGTTTTTTAATTACTATGGACGACAGCAATAAATAATGACACCAAATTACTTCCAAAAAATATACCTCCAAGCAATACCGAATGTCATCGATAACATTATCAGCAACTTCGATACCAAACTTTGGGTGGAATTCCATGAGAAAAGAGAGGATACTAGAAAGATACTCCAGGGATGTGTAACGAATCTCCCAGCATTGAGTAAAGAGTCTTTTCAGATATCCAATTAACTGTCAAAGAAAAGAAAAAAAAGGGGATGAGTTAAACCAATAAGGGATCCAGTGCAATGAAAATGGGACTAAGGCTTACCTTCTCATCTTTCCAATCCAATTTCCTCAAAGCAATCGTTATGGCTTTGTAATTGTTTCGAGTCATTTCTCCATGAAGCAAACTGCGTACGAAGCGTTGCATATCAGTCAATTCCTCACGTACGAACTATGGATATTGAATGAGAGCGGCTAACAAAATGACGAGAACAAAACCCAACAGAAAAAATTCCATGGTTATACTTACATTACAAGGGTTTTGAGATGGGTTGCATGTATAAATTGCTTCGTCAATCATTTGAGAGTACCTTTGGTCCATATGCATGGCCAACTTTTTGCGGGTCATTATATCAAGGTAGATTTTTGTGCGAATATGTGTTTCGGGTGATCGGTAGAGAAAACGACCACAGGTATCGAGTAGGCCACACGTCATATCTATTTGATGGTGCACAAAATTGGACAGCAAACGTGAAATAAAATTCAACACCTCGTTTCCTGGAAAGATGCGGAATTTTGCCAATTCACCTAAAAAGCACACCGAATTAATTTAGTTAATAGATAGAGAGATCAGTCCATTGACCAAAGTATGACGTGGAAAAATAACATATATAGGAATATGAATTGAGATTGGGTAATCTCTTCTCTTAAATTTAGCATTAAAAGATAAACAAAAATAGATACTAGGAAGACTACATTTCAAGAGAAATGAACTATAATACATTTCATGCACAAACCACTTTCAACTCCCTGATTAAAACTCCATTCTGACTAGTTGGGACGACGTTTTACAAACGCACACCGACCAAACAGACGGACAACATGCATTTAGTCCATCTGAGTCATTAAAAATGTCAAAGATATGATTTAGACAGAGCACAAAGGCCTTTGTGTAAATCACATTTTGGTAGGGGAAAGAGAACATTGATAATTCCAGTCTTGGAAACAAAGACTTTGTTGGGTTTTTTGGGTCGATGCTTAGTTTTCAGGGTCAGTGGATGGGAAACTAAGATTTAGATCTTCACGAGAAAAAAAGACTTGTATTTATTAGAACTGACTTAATCCCACATTTTATTCAGTTGATTAAGAAAGCCCACAACTGATTTAACCATGTTTAAGACTGTTGATGATGGCGTTCTCATCGTTAGAAATAGAATGTTATTAGATATAGTCAATCTGGCACATTTGCGAATCACTGTCGATTCTTCAAGCTCCTTGATTTGGTTATAAGAAGTAATGGCAATGTTCAGTACCACATAACTTACCAATATATCGGACGGTTTTGAGTTTAGAATCGATGTTCATCTGGTCTTTTTTGTGTAAATGCCATCTGAACTCCTGTTTAAGGAGCTCAACCAGATCTTGTCCAATATCTCGAATTACGGGATGGATGTTTGCCACAAGACGAGCATAAAAGGGCAGGAGGTCAGATCGATTTCTTGGCACACTAACAAGAGCATTGAGCAAGCGCCTACGATTCCCTTTTTTATTCAAAGTCGAAATAAAATCCAACGCAGCCTAAGAAAGAGGATAGAGGCACATTAAGTCAAAAAATTCGGCGATTATGAGCTTTGAAAGATGTCTTTGAGAGTCACTTACCTTATCAATAAGATCACGATTGATACAGTTGGGTAGTCGATTGAGAAAAGTGTCCATCAGCATTTTTGCATTTGGCGCTAATTCTTCCGCTATAATAACAAGGCAGACGAGTAATAGTACAGCAAAAAGCAAAAGCACATAAAGAAGTTTCGATATTGAGACCGTCTCGCTAGTGCAACTGTGTTTCTAAGTAAAGGTCAATCAAGCCAGAAGGGCAATAGTTTAACAGAACCTTACAATTTTTAGCACTGCGTGAAAATCAACCTCTCTCCAAGGAAAATAAAACGATTATAATAGTGACAACAAAGACAGGTCAATAAAAATCATGAAAAATAATAATGGTTTAAAAATGTCGAAAAGAAATAACCAGAATCGAGAACAAGTGATGTATCCAAGGCCTGAGCTGCCAGAAGATTGAGAGAAGCAGAACTGGAAGAATTTGGGATGTCTGACATTGCAGTCATTAGTCCATTTTCACCCTCTCCTAGCTCCTCATTTTCGAGAGTTTTCGGACAGACAAGATTCTCGTCAATGGCGTCTTCTTCTGCAGCAGCCGCCGCTATTTCATTTTCAATTTTCTCAACCTCAATTTCTATGTGGAAAAATAAAAAAAACAAGTAAACAACGTGAATAGTTTAAGAAAAGAATGATTTTTAAGCGCATAGCTTTTGTGGTGCGTACCACCCATGATAAAACTTCAAATTGTGATCTAAACCGACGTACTGACCTGGCAAATTTGGCGCATGTGGTTCCACCGATTTTCGTTTATTGAAAAATGAAATGGGAGATGTTACCCACAGCCCCTTAACTGGAGTCATTTGTTATTATGTGATGTAGCAAAATAATCCTCTTTAAGTTACCAAACATGGAGGAGTAACAACACCTAAATCTCGAGAAGCGAAAGCGACAACTCTAGGCTGTTTTGATCATAAGTAATTGATGTATAGTTAGCAAGTTGATTTAAGAAAGCGTCTTCCAACGCACATCCTGGATAGTGAGCTCCATCATCGAACTAATCAACTCAAAAAACCCTCAATATCAGAAATTAACATTTGGCTTACCTCTCACCGGTTGAAAGAAATAGAGAAATAATCACGTGACCTCTGTCATGAAAGATGTGTAAAATGCGCTATCGACCCACAAATAATACCTAGTCGTTTTTTACCAGCGAGTAAGAAATTTCTCCCCCCATGATCAATAGTACAGTCTCCGGTAGACCTTATTTGTTTCAGAAAGGCTCATTAGCATAACCATTAAGTCTTCGATTTAGCCCTTTAACGTCCAAACGATTTATTGAAAAATGTAGCCAGTCGCATTCACGTGTGCCCCACAGCAGGCTGATGCCGACGTGATGAGTTTTCGTGCTATCAATGGAACTTATTTTGAAATAGGACCAAATGGCATTAAAGGATTAACAATAACCTCGTCAATTCAACTCCCATGCGCTAATCCACATCTATTTTCATGGTCTTTGTTGCACACTTCTTATATTCAAAAGCAAGGATGACACTAACCAAAAAAATGATTTTATATCGCCTATTATTTAAAATCGCCAAAGCACTACACCCGAACAGTAATAATAAACAAGCTATTACCAACAATCAAGCCCACTTAGAAAGACGTTTTCCATTCACCTTGGATAGAAGAGCATTATTATCGATTTCAGCTACCACTTAATTAGCTAGTCTCCTCACTTACTCCCTTTCGATGGACAAAAAACCGTCAAATCTGACTTAGCAGACGAGCACATTAATTGATACCCCAACGGTGCGCAGGCCCACACCCTCATTCTAGAATTAATCATACCCTAACTTTGGTTCATACCATGATATTCAGTAAGCTTTAACACTCTAACCTTGCCGCTTAATGCATCTCAAAATGGAAAAGGTATGAAAAATTTTACGACATTCGTATGACGTCAGATTATGTAACAATTGAAGAAAGGGAAGAAACGTCATAAAAACACTACTGGTGTATGTTTGAGCTTACCCTCATTTGTCGCATCAGCTTGGGAAGAATCCCCATCGTTCTTTGGTTGTTGAATTATTTGTGTTATTTTTGACGCAGAGTCTTTAAATAGCATTTGCTAAGTGAAAAAAACAATCACTAGAACATAATCGATCAACAGATATGCACAGATTTATATATAAAGAGCAAGCTTACACAATTAATAGCATTACGTAGGTCAACCAGGTTTTCATAGAACATTCGGGCGTCATCGTCCTCGAATACAGAGAAATTTTTAATATCTCCCTGAAAGAAGCAAAGCAATGAGGCATGAAAAGTTTGTTTCTCTTCCTCCTTTGTAGTATTTCGCCATACATGAGATTTTTCATCAGCTGCGACAACCAATGCAATATTCCCAAAGGCTACAATGATGGGATTTGAGCATTGAAAATGAGAAACTCGGCCACCTATCAATTTACTTACAGAGCTAATACTAAACGTAGTGAGGGTTGAAAACACACGAACCAATCATCTCGGATATGGCATCAACCTGATTGATCAAGAAACTCAGTCCCTTGAGCACTATCGGTGGCTTTCATGAACTCATCAACGTCGATAAGTAAGCAGTAAATAAGGGGAACATATTGCCTATAAACTAATACGGTTAGGTTTGCCACACTGGATCCTATTAAAATTGCTTCTTTTAACGGTTACGTTATTTTGCAACAACTTAAGCTGTTGGGGTAGGTTGAATTTTACTCCATCACGATAAAATTGAGCAGGTCTCCTAATAAGTTGACTTTTTATCGGGCTAATTTGTAGTGAAAGCCATTAGAAAATAAAACAAGACGAAGCTCAATTGGACTTCACACTAAATCAATTTTTCACTTGTAATAAATACAATCATTCCTCATTCTTCCTTAGTAATGAGCTGGTAACGTTAAAAAGACGCTAATATCGTTTTGCTACCTTGATAGCTAAACGTTATAACCAAACACTTTTTCCGAGCGGCTAATCATGTGGGGCTAGATGAAGAGTATTATAAATTTTTTTATTTCTATTCCTGATTAACAATGAACATTCAAACCTAAAATCAACCTAACAAAATTGGTACTCAAAATACTACATATTATGGATTACCCCAGACAAACAAGCTAAATAAACATATTTCAATCAATGGACACCGTCCGCCAAGTGTTTTAAAAGATTTGCTCTTTTTTCAATGCTATGAATCAGTGTGACCTTATCAATGGGCCCTAGTGTCAACAATAGCAAATAACTTACTAAAGGACTAGAAGAATGGAAAGAAGACTTATCGAGTTCATCGATCTCATAATCCTGACCTAAAAAAGGATATTCAGATCAAGCACTAACAAAACAGAGTTCATGCGGGTATTATTAGGATAGATTATCAAACCTACAGGCAGTCATCTCCTCAACTGTGGTGGGGGGATCTTTATCCACAGCGTCAGCAAGCAAGGCAACAGACTCGTAAAATTTTCGACAAACGGTAAGTAATTGTTGTTCTTTCTCCTGTCTATCAGGATGGACTTCACCCTTGTTGAACATGGCTCGCCGATTCGAGAAAATAACACCACGTGCTTCCCGACCCATTGCCATGAGACGCTCCAACGCAGCATCATAGTACTCGTGGAAAAGTGCTCGACATTTGACTTTCCGTTCATTTGCTATGAAGTCGGAACGTCGGACCGTCTTTCCATACTCTTTGGCCAAAATTCTGGGAGATTAAATAGTGAAACAGTTATCAAACACGTATAAAACCAGGTCTTTTTTGTGCATAACAAAACTTGCTTGAATTTCCTGGGAATAAGACCAGCCCAATCATCGCCACAAATTCTTAAGAAGCTTGTAATTAAACCAATATTAGCAAATTGTTCCTTATCTCCATTCGTAAGCTGTGTTAGTTGCTGCGAAAATAAACGGAGAGACTCTGCTTCGGGTAAGACACCAACTATAATAAGATCGGCGAAGAGTACCATATCAATTCGAAGTTTGGAGAGATTTTGAGTCTGAAAATTCATCAAACACCAAAAGAAGAAATAACCACAAAAGGAAAAGATAAGGCAAGAATTTAAGAGCCAGAAATACTAACCTTCCTGTTCTTATCAAAGACCTTCTTCCAAGCCTCAAACAAAAGAATCTCAAATTCAGAATAACGACGAAACATTAGCGAGCACAATCGAAGCATAAACTGAATGTCGGACAGTTTTAACTTAGGTTCAGTGATTGCTGTGGCTACTTCAGCCACATACTTTGAGAGATTTAAACCATCAAAGTCTTTGAGAAGAGAGTCCCTTGAACTTTCGACAAAGTTTCTCTGTTAAGGAAAACATAAGCCAATCAAATACTTACAATCTTCTTGACAAAAGCGGTGTTCTTTTTTAGTGTCGAATCTTTTTTGGAGAAGAAACTATCATCAGGCCAATTATTTCTGGCAACTTTATTTTCTCGCAATAGCTCAGATTTTAAATTGATTTTTTCCGATGTTTCTTTCATAAAATCATCGATGATTTTCTTGAAAAAATATATATAAGGTAAATTTTAACATACAATGTTCAGTTTCTTTTCCGAATCAGCCGATTCACTATCTAAAATGAAAGTCAAATAGAAGCAGGTAAATTTGAACCAAGTAGAACCAACACATATGTTGGTTGACGAAATACAGATTAAAAATAAGAGAACAGCAAGTCAAGGGACTGAAATATAAAAATGATCACTATGCATCAGATTAAATAATGGACGAAAGAGGAACTAGTAAGACTGAAGCTGTACAAATAATTGCAAATACTTATGAAAAGGAAATGCGAGAAACTCTAGTCAATGATTACAGATAAAATAAAATCTACCATGAAACCTTTAGAATAAAAGTATGCATAGTCACATATGCTCAATGTATACATATTTAGCCATTTTTCTGACGAGCACATAAAGTCACTTACTATCAGTCATTTCGTAATTAGTAGTGCACGAACGAGTCAGCATGGCAATTATTGTCCAATAGAATATACCAACTCTATATTCACAATTCCTAAAACCGGTATTTTATGTAAAAACGAAATAGGAATAACAACTTTATTCAATTAAAAATATATTTCTTTCTTTTTTATTTATAGCTTTTACAGGTCCTTTTAGATAATGCTAGAAGGTGCTAAAACTTGAATCATTAGTTCTAATTTTGAATGAACACTATTAACTTTAGTCAAATTCCAACCGAAATTATTCATTATTTCTTAAATCTTTCTTGACTTAGAAATTTTTAAAATTCAATATGAACTTTTTTCGATAAGTTACTTAATTTTATAAAATAAATATTAGTTGATAACTCTATGCACGAAATGTTGAATTATTTTATTCTTTTAGTCAAAGTTAGTGGCATCACCTTTCCCTTAAGAATTTCATATCATTATCTATAAAGCGATAAGTGATTTACGATATCTTTTAAATAAAAATGGTTTAATTGGGCTTATTTCTCGTCAAATAATTAAAATTTTTAATTTATTCACAAGCTAAGTAATTTAAAGATATTTCTTGAGGGTTGTTATACTGTTAATCCATAATGAATTTATTAAATATTTTAATTTCCACGCAACGGGGAAACCTAGTCATTATAAAATTCTTTAGGTAAAGTAATAATTGGCCAATAGCAGTATAATTTGACATATTGTGGAATTATGGAAAAACGGAAATTAATACAAGTAAGTAATTTCATGCGCGCTCGAACATTCTGGAACGTGTGATCGTAAGGCTAATCGCGCTAGTGTGCAGTGTCCTTTCAACCAGTCAACACCAAATTGTCATAACAGGGTCAGCTTACACTAAACTGCATTTAATGGCCGAGCTCTGTGCCAGTGACATAATCATCACAATCTCAATCAGATCATTACAATTCACACGTTCTATTACCTCGATATTGTTGAAGTAGCTTCAATAATTTCGGAATCTATGCCATGCTATCGGATTTTGTCATAGAGATATCTGAGACTTTACCATGACATTCATTACAACATCAAGAAAGGCATGGGATCCGCTAGCCAACCAAGAGATCAGAAGGAATGATAATTTGTTCTCAAGTTGCTTTGTAAGGGAGTTAATACGTCTCTACTAACTCCAGCCCAAAAGGAAAAGCGTGAATACTGATTGTCTATGTAACACTTCGGGCTTTTGACCTTGAGGTATTTCTGGAGGGACATATTCCAAGTTGGATTCAGACGAGTTAAAGTGCCTTTTTGCTCTCTAGTAATTTGATTTGTCAACACTGAAATGAAAATAGGGAATTATGGTCAGAAAGACGGTTCCCCTTAACTTATCAAATAATAGGACTATTTATTAATGGTACGAGTTTACATCATTCGCAAGTGATAGAGCGATGTGGTGTTCGGAACTTTAAATGGAAGTAACCCAACGTCCATATAAAAGAAATTTATTCGGTTTACTGATGCTTTGTTGATTCTACAAAGAGTAGCCCCAATCCCAGGTGAAACTACTTTTGAGATTGTATGAAGTAGGTTAGATAACCCCCCCCCCCATGTTACTAAAGATCTACTTAAGACGAAAAGTACTCTCGGCCTTTCCTAAGCGTGAATAGCAAGAGTTGGGTTGGGCAAACGTGTGTTGGATATTGGGGAATGGGTGGTAAAGGAAGGAGGAAGGAGTACGAATAGGAAGAGGACTTGGAAGGAAGGAAAGAAACTCCAATTCTGTGGGAGGACAATCAATATTGTGTGGCAGAGGCTAAATGATTTATGCCAAGGTAGTGGATCGATTTTGAATCCTTTATTGATTGGTAATTAGGTTGGAGGCATGAGTCAGTCGGTGTGCTTTACATAGAGAGACTGATCAAATCACTGAGTCAGTGCGCTCCGGTAATTAAATTATCCGTTCTAACTTTTAGCATTCAAATTATATAGTACGCCTTCGCTTATGGTATTTTTTCCCATATCGATTGCCGATTCACCAACTGTAGTCATATTTTTTTTAATTTAAACGAATTTCGTTCCCGATATAACTGCTTTCAAGTTTTAGTATTAGCCTAGAAATACGAGCGATGAATTTGATAGATATCGAAAAATTGAGTATATTATCTGCAATTAATTCTTGCGATCAAGTGGATTACGAATTCGTCGACCATGCCAAATCTTACATGAAAGTAAAACGGCTATTTCCAATTCCCCTAACTCATATATTCCATATTCCGGTGAGTCAAATAACCCATATCGTTACTTCTTCTTCTTCTTCTTTTATTCAAAGGCCAATTATCCAAATGGACTACCGAAATGGCAATTTGTCAGTGATGAGATTAGTTTAAAGAAACCAGTGAACTTTTTCCCCACCACTGACAAAACTCTAACTCGCCTATTTCTAAGAGTTATATTTCATGATTATATTGAAAACAAAAAATCATTTCCCGAAAGTTTTAGAGTTCTGGATCCTGTATTTTGCCTCTATTTAAATAATCAGCATTTGGTACATTAAACATAACACATTTCGCTATGCTGCCACATTTGCTAATTTCGTGATGCAAATATATATATATATATATATATATACTTGTTTATTTATTCCTATTGACTTTTTTCTATGCATAAGACACTTTGGGTGTTATAGTATTTTCTAACAGCTGCATTTCAGTCCAATATGTTAAAACCACAACTGACCTCTCGAGTACCATAATCCCCTTCAGGTTGCCTTGGGGATATGTCCATTTTCTCCATTTGTAGTTGCTATCTTGCGGGACTAATAGCTCCAGTTAGACATTTCGGTGTTTTCCCTTATAGTCGACCATAAAGGCTTAAACGTTTTTTTTTACTATTTCAAGCGTCATAGTGAAACTGTTTTGCCACTCGGCGGACATTATCCCTCACTTCCTGCTCCTCTCTTTACTTACTTGTTCTCCAGCATAATACTTCGCTGGTCTGAGAACAGGGCCCCAGTTATATCCTTACAAATTCTCCACCCTCATAATTTGCAAAGAGGGAGCATAAATTCACTGACATAAATTTACAATTCCGAATTATTCACTTATTGGTTTCATTTCATTTTGCTTATTTTTATCGTCGTTTTTGTTGACTGAATTTCTTAATTTATTCCATTTTCTTAACCATAGACGATAATTTTGATTTTCAGCTTTAAATTGACCTCTCTCAATCAATAAGTTGCAACCATATTGTCAATGTGTATTTAGAAGTACTTTCCAACACACAGCCAAAGACACAACAAGGACAAATACAAGATACTCTGTCTGAACTCCATGCTCAGTTGAAATATCTTAACCGGCCTATATTCTCTTTCTTATCATTATTACAGACATTTGAAGTATGAAATGGTCATATTTTAAAGTCATCACTCTTAGTCCCTATAGGATACCTCGTCATAGTTTAACAGTTAATGCTGTTGTTAATTAATTTTCATTATTGATAGAAAGTAATGAAACGCATCCCACTTAATCTGCTGGTATGGCAGAGTTCATGAGAGCATGGGAGATGCAGGTGATGCCCAATAGTAGGCCTGATTTTATTTACTGATATACACACTACTTTCTAATTCCTTGACAGATAAATTCCTAATCCTCAGTCATCTCCACAATCAGTAACCCAATTTTGTCTTTAATTTTACAACTCTGGGTCAAGGGGACTGGTGATATGACAAATATAAATGTCAAATTGGAGTGTTTTATGGGCTTCATTATTCCTAGTAATGCATTCAAATTCGTGCGTAACTGAAGAAAAAAGCACAATATTTAAACATCTATTAACACAACTAGAAAAGTTCACAAAATTTATCAATCGCAGATCAGGTAATTTAAAGTGACTTGGAAGAACGTTCTCCATAATACTCGAGAATCCACATTTTAATAAGATAGAACCAGATGTAAATTAAAGTGACCCCGAGAATGCATGCAAAGATCCATCCAGTGAGATAAATAAGGTCATTAAGTGTTGGTAAATTCACAGCATCCAGGGCAGTTTGATTGAGATGGCGAAATACGTTTGGTACTAGAATATACGTCGCTTCTTCTGGGCCCTCATTGGCCCAATCATCCAAAGAGCCAATATCATCCATGGGCTGTAGTAATTGCTCTTCTTCCAGGGTTTGATTGCCCATAGATAGTGATTGGCCGACTTCACATAGGGCAAAGGCTAACTGGAGATTTTTCTTAAGTTCCAATTCCAGTGATTGCGTTACAGCTTCGTTATCCTAAAATGGGGCAACATAAAAGCAACCCATGAATCATGATATAAATTAATAATACTCAATAACAGTTTCTATTTCCAAGATGAGAAATTGTATAAACTTGCCGAGTTAATGTCACACACACGATATCTAATTCGTCGACTGGGACCTTGGCAAGTTTGTCCAGGGGCATGCACGATACACTGACGTGTACACTCCTGATAAGCTCGTTTAAAGCAGGCTTCCGCAGGTTTTGGCCACTTGCAAATGCCCCATGCACTCCAGCTAGCCCAATATGGTTCAGGTGGCGGGTTTTCGCAATTTTTACCACTGTAACCTGGAGGACAATGACACATGTAGTCCAGAGGATCGGTAGTTGACAGCTGTTCACATCGGCCTCCAGCTTTACAAGGGCCATTCTTCAGAGCACCACTTTTGCAGGCCTCAAGTGGTATACAGACAGGCTCAGTTGGGTTCTTAGCCTTATGAGTTCTAGTTGGACAGCGGCATCTGGAAGCATTATCAGAATTTTTCCTTATTTAGTGCAAAATGGTATAGTTAACTGTTGTCGAGCGATATTTGTTGGGCACAAGGACTATTACGCTAGATACAAGACATCATTACAACAGTTTAGAATAGATCTATTTTATAAACATGGAAAACGGAATTTTATGGTGAAATTATATATCCAAAAGCAGAATAAACAATTAATCACTAAATATAAAAATGCAATATCAGCTGGAGCTGATGCAACTAGAAAGAAGCTGAAAGTGAAGAAAGAAGTGGAATTTGGTAAGAGTCTATTCCTTTTGTCTGAATCTCAATAGAGACGATAAGTTATCAAGGGAAAATGAACTATGGGTATTATTAACTTAATCGATTTTTGATGTATGCGTGTGAAAAGCATAAAGTACTAAAATCCAATATTTGGGCACCTTAAAATTCCAGAGGAGGTGGTGGCTAGTAAATAGCAGGGCATTCCATCACTCTAATGATGTTCATTCTATCTGGAACAAAACGGTTTATCATATAAAAATGCTTGCTTTTACCAATTAGCAATAAAGCTTACTTGAATCCATTGTACGGGTCATCAGGAACACGAACACATTTGAATGGTTGGCAGGCTTTGACCCCATTGCCAGAAGCACAGGGATCGAAGTCATATTCACAGAGTTCACCATAGAAGGCTGGCAGACACTCGCAGACAAAGAGCTTCTTTTCAAGGACTTGAACTAACCCATCTTCGTCTTCGGCCTCCTCCTCTTCAGAGACGGAAGCTTTACGGCATTCGCCACCATTTATGCAAGGATTGCCACCACCGCAGGCGTAATCGCCGATCTCCTCTACGCAAATCTCTTGGACTCTGTCGTACTTAAACAGCAAATTACCAACTCAACCATATGAGGATCGGAGGCTTTTATTGCACAACTTTTTGATAATTTAACTACATTATTTCTTTAAAAGTGGCTATTCGATGGCCTAATCGAGTGCGCCCTGGTTATCAAAGTTAACGAAAGACTCATCGTTAGTAATATTGTTTAAACAACCGATTTAACACCTTCAATCCTATATAAGTACATTTATTTTCTCAATTATCTCCCCCCTTTCCTAGGTCGGAGATGCATATCTTTATCGGGAGCAACTGACCATTATAAAATATCCTATTTTAGGTATGGGCAATCGGTAGAGTTACAAGATCCATGAGCTCTAACTTGCTGATGCTATATAGAACAAGCGGCAGATTAACCGTTAGTTATTGGAGTCTTAGCCAGAATGAACGTTTTCATGAAAACTTTCTGTAGATAAGGCAAGATATACTGATAGAGGATGACCGTTAGAATAAGAGAGGCTGAAAGAAGGACCAAGAAGCATTCAAAGGTGCAATGATAAGAGGAAGTGATCATCTCCAGTACAAAGTAGAGTGGGAATTTGGTTGAATATATCCAGGGCCCTACCTCCTAATTGATTTACTTCTCTCTCATGCTACCCTGTTTGTTGTAGGTACTTCCCTATGAGGCAACAAGGCCTTCACTTAATATAACAACAAATCACCAAAACCACTTAATTCTGTTTAAGGATTCACCCTAGGTTCTGTTAATCATGGCCTTCACCCTACAGACGTCGATGAGAAAAGAGTGGCTTCAGAATGAAAATACCAACCTAGAAATAATTCTATTTATCTATTAATATATAGCCACGTTAACTGTTTATGCATTTTATTTATTTTACTTACCGTGTAGAATGGCTTGCAGATACAGAAAGGTATTTTAAAAGCGTCCACCTGAGCCTCATAGAGATTGCTAAGGATTTCCTTCCTCTCATAGAAGTATGTGAAGAGAGAAAGAGGTAAGCGCTTTTCAGGGGGAATCTTCTGATACCACTCATGAAAGTCCTCCGATAATTCCGTGGCATCAGATGGCTCCTTATAGATGGTATAGTCACTCAGTTCCGTTGGAATGTAGGTACCACAAATGCCTGTAGAATTAGCCGCCTTTGAACAGAATCTTTTGCCTCTTGCTCGGCAGGTGTCTGGACAATTCAGGTGTTTATCCATACCTCGCAAACATAGACCCACACTAAAATGTTCGACCAGGTCGAATTTTAGAGGTACTTAATCATTCACATGGTGAGCCATAAGTAAGATGATGCTGAGAAATTGGAAGTAGGCTGGGATTACAGTCTTGCCGGGCAAAGGGAAAGCACTTGACAGTAAAAGAACCAACTGTAATCCCACACTGATAAACGAAAACATTATCACGGTGCCAACTTTAGTATCTTTTATGCCCCTTCTCTCTAAAATGTTTTATTCAGACCCAGCTTTCTACAATAGTTTAACGTTTTTCTTTGGGTAAAAGTTGTGCTCAGCTACGTTTATGGCAGACCTTCAATACAAATCGACTACATAGTCCAAATGAATTCATCTTTTACAAAATGGTACAATATGCGGGAGAAAATAATAGAAAATAATATTTTAATTTGCATTATCCATATTGAGAATGCCTATGCCTCGTTTATTTTGTGAAAAAAATATAGGATAACTCGTTACAGTTAATTAACAGTCTCATTAGATATCCTTATTATCAATGGGATTTGTTGAATAATAATAATAATTCTATGCACAAATTATTGTGAACATATATTAATGTTGATATAATGCTTACTTTCTTGCAATAGAATAAAAATTACTTCAAGTTAAAGCATTATTAATAACTTAAAAACACCGATCACCCACTTACCGATAGATTAAATCTAGTACAGCACGTACACCATTA
Source organism: Rodentolepis nana (assembly GCA_900617975.1). NCBI lineage: Eukaryota > Metazoa > Platyhelminthes > Cestoda > Cyclophyllidea > Hymenolepididae > Rodentolepis > Rodentolepis nana. Next base: position 39,570 of record UZAE01012177.1, read on the forward strand.
GTATCTCGACTTAGTTCATGATTGAAATACTTTTGTACCCAGTTCAGATCATTGAAGAGGTCACAATTAAGCCTCATTAACAATTGACTTCCAAGATTACCCTCTGGCTCAACAATAACCTCTTCAATCATTTTAAGATACTGTTTATTGGTGATTACGGAGGTTGGAGGTACGTGCAAATCAAGACTTCGGTCAGCTTTAGCGCGTCCTCCTGCTCGTGCTAAGTAATATGTCCTTGAAGCACTTTCAATAAAAGCCACTTTCTTTGATTGCAAATTTGGTACACCTTGACATTTCCAAAATAAGTAGATCGGATAGTATTCCTCTTCAATATCATAAATAGAACACTCAATATAAGTGAGTCCGAAAATTAGCAAATACAATAGAGTGCTAATCATTGGCGAGTTACACCTGTTATTGCTAATGGGAAATCAATGGACTTCTGGTATCAGTCGTAACATTAAAAGTTCGCTAATGCTTTTAACGATCTTACTTAAAATATAATTTGTAAGATATGCAGTTTTGCTTATCAATAATCGATACTCGTTCTTTCATTAATCTTCATTCAGACTCATGCATTCGGAATCACAGGTATTTTGTGACTTAAAAGCAGTAAAATACATTTTTTATTCCTTATTTTGATCTAACCAGCATATAGTGGCATATAGTGGAATTGATGGAGAAATCCAAACAAGTTCTTTATAGAGTCTTTAAATATGTTTTACTTAGAAACATGGTATAATATTGATAAAACAACGATAAACTAAGTAACGTTTGTCCTTTGACTAAGGATGAGAAATTCTGGCAGGTTGATCGTAGTTACTTATCGATCCAATCGATTTGCCAACTCAAGACGTTCTTGGCAGTTTAGCAGTTATTGAGGGCATAAGCTACTGTTAGTCTGGCAGTGCTGTGGCCCCTATAGACTAATAACACGAAGGCAACCTGTATTCATGCATACATAGTTTGAGCAACGCTACAGATAAGCTCTCGGCCTTGCTAGACGATAAGAGGCGCACACGGTAGACAATGGGGCAGGTGAACCATAAGAGATCAGTGTAGTTCCTTGCTCCTCGATCATGGTAAGGGAGGGTTGCTTGCTCCCACCATTCGTTCCTTTGCTCTTATTTTCATCTTCATTAAACCATAACTTTTATGCATTTCATATTAATCTGTCCCGTTCAGAATAATTTTGGCTTAGTTATACAAATCTTACACATTTGTTTCCTTTAATTCTAGGCTTTTCTAAATCTAATAAACGTTAGAACATTACTTGGCAACAATAACTTCACTAGCAGTTGTAATTTGTAGTGTGGTCAACCTAAATTGAATAAATTGCCACTAAAACAGCTCTTAATCAAATATATATTCTAAAGCCTATTGCGTTCACATGCATAATCTATTTACAACCCCAAACTCAACCTAACCACACGGAATGATACGCATTAAAAGTTATAAATATATATTGTTAATTTAAAGTATAAATGACTATGTACATTTAAAATGAGAGGTAAATTGGTTACACCGAGTTTCAATGTTTAGCCTGTTGTGAAGGTAAGGGTGTCCATCGCAAACATGATATATCAAACAGAACTTTGCCTTGTTGCCTTCTGCTAGCCTTCTCACTTAGTTGATTCATGTAATCTGTAAGCTCGGATCGACTCAAATCAATTTGATGACCGTGACGCCAATGCCTGATCACATTATGGTTTTGCAACGTCCAAATGATGTCCTCTCTAGCGATGCAAGTTGATTGGCTAAAAGTAAAAAGCAAATTTAGGTAACGATTTTAACACCGAGCTGCATCTGACCAATCAAAACGTAGCATAATGTGATTGGACATTAATTAGTTTTGCGTAGTTATCTGATTGGTCGAGCGCACGTGCATGCGTACAGACGTTGATTCAATGGGAACCTACCATAAATCATCAATAGTGGCAGTGTTATGCTTGAGAAGATAATTGAAGATTACGTCTTCCCAATAACTCTTATAACTCAGTCGACCCAAATCTGAGAGAGGTTTTTCGGGGGATCCAATCATGCCTTCAATCTTAGCTAATTCATAGCCTATAAAGTAAAAAAATAAACTCAAATTTGGGAGGATCGTAAGAAAGAATAATACGCCTCAAAATACTGAACTTACTCAGAGTGATAAGGAATTTGCCATAACCCATTCGTTGGAAGGGTGGGAGAGTAAGTATACAGGCAAGATTGTTATTTTCTGCTGACGCTCGTTCTTTCGAGAAATAACCAACAAGATGAGAGCCTTCAGTATCGGTTTCACAAAGAACGTAGAAAAGGAAGGGGACAACATTGTAGTACAGAGTCTTTTGATCCAAGAATAATTTTGCCAAGAGGCAGAGATTTTGGCAATATAACTAAATTATTGATAAATTAATGATAATGGGGTTGTAAGAAAAACAAATACTCTAAGTGCAAAATTAAACACGTTTAGTCAGTTGACACTAGTTTAAGTCTCAACAATAAGATTCTCCCCTTTTTTTCAACACAGAAAACGAGGCACAGATAAAAAATCTACAAGAGAGGAAAGTGTTTTATTTTCAAACACAAAGGACACTCAAGGAAGAATGAAAATGCTTTTGAGCCTATTTGATAGAACTATTTACGTTCTACCAGATTGATATTGACCAGTAAAAGAAGGAACCTTTTATTATGGTAAAACACTGAACAAACACGGTGCTCATGAGAATATTTAAGCAAAACCAGTATTAAAGTGATGCGAATATCTTTAAAAGAGATTACCTGACCAAATACTGGTGAAATATAGCGCCTTGAAAAAAGCAGTCGATATAAAACATGCGTAAAAATCTTACGCATACAAAGACCTTCATAAATAAATTCGCTGCATTGCGTGCATTAGACAAGGATTTGAAATTAGCTAAAGAGCATTCCGATAATAAAAATAACAAAGAAATGTAATTAGTTATAAAAAGAGAACTATAACAAACACAAATAACAAATTACGTAATCTCAAAATACATCTCCGATGACAATACTCCGAAAGATTCGATTAACGAGACACTATTAATGATAAAAAAGACCTATCACAACAAGCATACAAGCAATGACGGTGAAATAGTAATGCAACTAAGCAAAGTAACGAAAAATTCACTTGCCTTTTGTACAGTTGCATCAACTTCAAAGACAGAAATATTGTTTTTCTCGTAGATTTGCCTTCCCGGAGGGTGACGCCAACGACATTCATGTATAACATGGCGTACCCAGGAATTTTCGAATTTCATATACTTTAAACAGTATTCACAGATCCAGAGAAATTTAAGCCGTCTATATTCCTCGGGATAGGGAGAGAAATACCAGGTATCAATCTCGTATTTTCCAAATTGAATCGTGTCAATGAATTTAACGCGTGTAAATTCCTGATGTTCGCGCTCAAGACGTTGAGTAACGCTATCTCTTTGATTGAATTCCTAAAGTTAAGAATGAGAACGTAATTGACATATCGTACAATAGATCTTCCGCTTAATTCTTCATAGCGCCTTTTCTGATGGCGCGTGAGTCGTCCACCACCGTGTCCAGGTACATGTAAGACCTCACTCTGATTTTCAGGAATCGTAAACTTAGTGGATAAGTCAATACGATTAATTGTAACCCATTCATCCAGTCGGCGGTCAACTACAAATATTAGTTACAAGTTAACAATTCTAACATACAATCCAGATAATGAACAAAGTATTCAACCTGGCGATTATCGTCATGCCTTGTTTCCACAATCAAAGCGGGATCTAAATACACTGAGAGAAAAGAATTACAGCTTACATTGTTTTCCATCATTTCGGGAAACTTTGAAATAATCTCCAACAGATATATCAACAGCATTAGGCATTGTTAGAAAAATATAATACAGAAACAGGAAAAGCAAGTCAAATCATGCAATATTATACAATAATCTAGACAGAATTAATAAAAAAGGAGAATTGGCAGATTCTTACCAGTTGTGGTAATTTTCTACCAATGAATCTCAAGGTCGCCTTTCATTTGTTGGTTAAAATACATTTGGGGTACCAAGCTGCTGTCATAATAGTAATTCACAAGTACTATTACCTGTAGTCGTTGTTCAATTTTAATTGTGTGAAAAAATTAAAAATTAATTAAATATTTACTTAACAATGCACATTTATCAATAAATTGTGATAATAAGAGAATGTTCAAGAAAAGATAGGGAAAGCCGATAAGTAAGATTGAATTAATATTCAAAACTCCACAACCAGTAATTTGAATATCCAGTTGTACTTAAAAATACCAGCGATTAAATATGAAGTTTACAATCCAAAATTGTGAGAGAAATTACCCAAACAATGTAACTGCTGACATACTCCCTTTCAATGCAATTTAAAAGCGCAATAGCTAACATGAATGTTCAAGGTTTTCAACAGTACTAATTAAGCCCTTTATTTGCGCTTGCAGTTGACATGGAATAACATGAGCTCAAACTGTTGAAGGGACGATGGCAAAACATGTACGAGCTTTTTTCATTTGGATTTGGAATTCAAATTTTAGAGTAGTCATCGTAGTTACGAAATTCAAAAATTGTTTATCAACATAACTTAACGTTTATTTTAAATTTTGAGAACCCTTTCATTTGTTTTGTATTTCAACGAATAGCAGTGCTGAAGCATTTACTTTTTAAAAGCAGAGTAGAGAGAGAGACCTACAAACCAAATTTAAGTAGAGTTCTCAACGAGGTGTTCAAAAAAGTTTAATAAATTTTAAATAATTACTGGGTTACTGGGTTAAACATATATTTGTTTAGTTTAGGGCACAGAATCAATTAATTCTCAAAATTCATGATCAAATTTAATTAAGAAAGGATGCATTTATTCAATTTCCCTCGTATTTTCGTTTCAGTTTGCAGGAGCAAATTTGACGCTAAATTATATTATTATGGATGTAAATTATCGAACTAACTGAATCTAATATAAAATTTTTGCGTCGAATTTGATAATATTAACCTTACCCAAATGTTAACGAAATCGATTAAGTCATTTAGTCATTAAGTTTCATTTTTGAAACAGCGTGTTTTGTGATTCTGGAATCGTGAACGAAGTAATATGAATATTGATTAATATGGGATGCTTTTTTGTTAGTGTTGTCATCGAAACTGTAATCCATTAATATTTTTTTCAACGCTACAAATGTAAATCATATTCTATCAATTATGTTCAAAGTAATTAATTATTCATTAAAAGAAGTAAAAATTATTTAACCTATTTGGATGGTAAAGAAATAATTTTAATCACTTTTCTTTTAACTTATCTTCCATATCTGCCAGTTTAGAATTTTTTGACTTATTTTCAAGTTCCATTGGTTAATATTGTATGTATCTTGTCTGCGCATAATTACACGAATTCTTTAATTTGATTGCGGATGTTTTTACACCATGGATGACAAAGCTAATTTTACGCCTGGATGTATGTATTGGGTTAAATTGTCTTCTTTTCCTTGGTGGCCATGTATGATATGTGCTAGCCCTGATGGCGATGGCTATTCAAAAGCTTTGAAAAGTTGTAATAAATTCCACGTTCAATTTTTCGGGCCTGATCTCGAGAGGGCTTGGATTACTGAAAGCAATCTAATTCCATATCAACCAAAGTCCGTTTTCCAAGGTATTCTTGCTAAAAGACGCAAAGATAATCCGGTACGTGCTGTCTATGCTTATTTATAATCTTAGTCGCAATCTGCCAAATATGAGTTAAAAATTTCGAATCACTTTAAAAAAAGATGGGAAGAAGCTTGCAAAGATGCAGACATGGCTTTTGTATACGAAAAAGCGGAGCGGATTAGACGGTTTAGCCGGTTTGCAATTCCAAAAGAAACTTTGCATGAGCCAGCTGGTTCGGGTAATTCGTTTTTGTTTTACTGATTTTATTAAATAGAAATCACTTTAAATGATGTTGAAGGTCTTCCACTTACCTTAGAAGAGGAGCTTGAGAGTCTCAATCTTTTTCTCTCCCGGGAAATGGCTTTAAGACTTCAATCTCAGCCTGATGTTGATAAAGTTCAACTTGATGCTGAACTTCGTCATCACTGGAATAATCTTAATATTTCTTCAAAGCGTTCATTTTTAAATAAACAATCGCCTCTGGTAAGTTGAAATAGAAAATGTCCCAATTGTGATTTCGATTTGCACTTCCATTTCTTGGTGTTGTTTCCTCCCTCATTTTCTTTAATGTTGCAGATATGTATTCCACTTAGTGAAAAAAGCTTTTAGCTATCGTTATTGCTCTCACAAATTGCTTCCCTTTTCATTGTGTAGCTTTTAATCGTTTTTTGTTCTTACCTCCTGTAAATAAATGTTGCCGACGTATAGCGGTCTTTTGCACCACACCTCAATGCTCTGAAGTCATTTCTACTGTTCATTGTACGTTTTAATTTTCCAAATAGGTTATTGAAGCCATGCCAAGAAAGTCGTCGCGAAAATCTCAACTCTCTAGGCCCCCCTCTCCTAAGGAATCACCCAAGGCGAAGCTCAAAAGGGTTCGTTCCGGGTTTCTGTTTTCTTTTAACTTTGTTCTTGCGCTTTTACTTCCATTGCTTCCTTCAACTTCTAGGTGGTTAAAGATGATACGCCCAAGGTAGAAATCGACAGATTAACAACCTCGCCCGGTGCTTTTGTGGTTTCACCTGCTTGTGATAATCATCTTCACTATAGCAGTGATGATGAGTATGAAGAGTCAGATTTAATCAAGTGTACTGGTCTCTGCGAACGATATTTTCATCCTGGTTGCGTTACAGGAGATATTGGCAGTAGTAAAGGTTAGTTCAATATACGAATGGCGTTTTGGGCGTTTTTTTCAGATGTCAGATGCAAATTTTGTGGCTTTACCGTGGTTAGTAATACTAAAATGGTGCACATTTATGCTGACCATTGCGCTTTTAAAGCATGTTAGCAAGGAGTGTGCTAACAGTTATTTTGAGTGGATTGATTAATTTTGAATTTCACATTTTTATCATTAGTATTGTTGAGTGCAACTGGCCATTCTCATTACTTGTGGATTTGTAAATATTATTTTAGTCTTTGCCATCAACTATTTTCCCTCTCCCTCCTTGTTTCATACAGATCTCGAAGATCCATCGAAATTCAAATGCATGTCATGCCGCGCTAAACGTGTTCTTTGTCGTGTTTGTTTTAAACCCGTGGACGACGAGGAAAAGGAAAAGTGTCAAGTAAAACTTTCTTTTCCAAAACTATTGTTTCTTATTAGATGCAAGACTGTGGAAAGCACTTCCATTACAAATGTATCTCCTCCATTTCCGGTGTAATAATAAAGAATGATTGCATTCAACGATGTCCCTCCCATGTTTGTGTTAGTTGTTTCCTTGAAGATCAGGATGTGTCCACTGCCCCGTACAACGAACTCATTCACTGTAAACGGTGAGTATAATCGTATTTAATTCCCATTTCTTTTTTAAGTATATATTTTACAATTCTTGCCTTAAAGATGCTGCCGGGCTTACCATCCTAATGATCTTTGTGTACCAGCTGGTTCGGAGGAAATAAATCTCTCCTTCATCATGTGCCCCATTCATATGGACCCGGGAAGGAAGACAATTTATCCTACTGGCTTTTGCCTTATTTGTAAAGGCCCTAAACCTCCCAGAGTAGGCATTTACGAAGTTGCGGATCTCTTTTGTTCGTTACAGTTAATTCTAAATCCTTATTTATTCACTTTTAGTTCAACTGCAGCACCTGTCCTAGAACATTCCATCCGGCATGTCTTGGATTAGAAAACGCTCCGGCGACCTACGAGTGTGATGATTGTCGGTAAGTTTTTACTTACTCTTTAAATAATGAACGAATTCTTATGGTGGTGAATAACTCGCGTCACAGCTCACTAGAATGTTGAAGAATGCCTAATTTTTCACTTAACAGTTAATGACTAGTCGTGAATTCATCCAATAACTCATTCGCTTGACTACTTTGATTTCCTACCTTTATTGTACTTTCACTATGACGCCTTGAAATTTCCCGTAGAGCTTACTATATTTGTCATTTTCTCACTGAAGTGTCAAGAGACAGTTTAACAAAGATCTGAGGTGTTGTTCACATCAGTCATCTCATCCACCCATATATATATATATATATATATATATATATACAATTTCAGTATGTTCGCAATTGTTTTTTTGCGGACGTACAATTATGAGTTGCCTCTCTAGTCGAATAATTGACAAAGATTCCGTGAGAGAGAGAGAGGAACTTGTGCAGTGTGAAGAATTCAGTCCAGAATTCAGTTCGAATTGAATTTGTGTCTCATTATATATGAATCCTTATATCTGGTCGCGTTAAAGTTGGTTAGATCTTTTGGTAAAACCGCATTAGGTATCGATATTTTCTGAGTAGTTTTTCAAGCAGCTTTCACTTTCATTTGTATATCTTATTAGTTTGAGAGTAGTAGAAATGTAACTAACTAAATTCTACGAATCGAATTCCCACACCGAGTCCATCATATCGCGTGCTTTATCGGTCCATTGTGTTTTTATCACCTTGCAGCTCAGATAATCTGCCACGTTATGCCCAGATCGTTTGGATGAAGTCCACAGCTTGTCGTTGGTGGCCCTGCGAGTTAATCCATCCTCGCAATGCTCCCATGAATCTCTCCCAGTTGAAGCACGCCCCGAGCGAATTTCTGGTGCACTATATTGGCTCTACGGACTACGGTTGGGTCTCTAGGTCTCAAACCATTCCCTATAGGAGTGGGATTAATTCACCTTTGAATAATCCCATCGGCAACGCTAACGTTAGCAGGGATAAAATGTTCAACAGAGGCATCCGTCTGGCAAAGGTATTCTATGATGTCTACGTGAGCATCCTACTGAGACGCGGTCTCCCTGTTAAGTCAGTGAAGGAATCCCCCCTTAATGATGAAGAACTCGCTGAACAGATAACCTCTGAATGTGCTGCTGTGTTGGGTATCCTTGATCAAAGTGAAGCAGAAGCGAAAGCTTTAAAACAAGCCAAGGAGAAATTTGAAAGCGTCAGTGAGAACATTATAGCTTCTGAACAATTGAAAGTTAGTCTACTAATAGTGATATCAATAAAAGATGTTTTTTTTGCTTCTCAATTTACTTAATTCTGATTTATTTTTGTAGCTGATACAACAGCCCCTTCCTGATACTGTGTGCGACTGTGCTAGCAAGGACAGACAGTGCACACAAGACTCTGAGTGTCGTAATGTCCTGGAAAGTATTGAATGCAATCCCAAGGTGTGCAGTGTCATGGCAGAAGATGCATCTTTTGACTGTGGGAATAAGAAATTCACTAAAGGACCAGCGAAAGTTCAGAGTTTTCTCACTACCAATAAAGGGGTCGGACTCAAGGTGCTTGAAGATGTTCACGAAGTAGGTTCATCTTATATATTGAATCATAGTCGGTTTAATGTAAACAGAAATAGCGGTAATTTTATTCAGCGCTATGAGGATGAAGGGATTTTGGAAGTCGATATCCAGCTTTTGCCACCATCGTTCGCCACCTGTAGTCGGTTTCTTTTTATGCGGTTCCAGCTGTTGAATCTCTTTTTTCGTTTAATTTTCCTTTTCTCCGTTACAATTTTGCTGTTGAAGTATTGCTCATTTGATATATGTTTATGTTCTTCAAGTTTATTTTTCGATGCTGAGTGTTTCTTATTACTTCTCAAAGTTTTTTTGGAAAAATATTCATACCTCTTTAAGTCAGGAAACAGATTGAGTTTTGATTGGTGTATTTAGTGGACTTCGTAAGCATCATTACTCAAGTTACGTTGAATCCTAGAATCACTCGTGATCTCACAAACTACTAATTCATCAGTCAGCTAGCCTTAATGGATTAGATAAATTAAAACCACGGCTTTTATCATTCCGTGGCTGGAACGCATTAGTACGCAACATCCTAATATATTATATCGTTGCAAGACTGCAATTGTTTGTGTAGGTGGACGAATTTTCCTTATCCCAATATCACTTTATAATGCGGCCAAACTCTGAGAGCCAATGCGATGGCCCCGTTTTTCGAAGAAATGGCATTCACCTCACATTGTGTCTACAATTAGGTTTGATTTGGTTCACTTGAGTTTCCTAGATCTTATCTCTTTGGAAGGAATTGCTTTATATTTATTTCCTGCCCGCTTACGAACTCGATTTTAAGGTCAAGCAATATGCTAACACTATAAAATATATACCGAAAGAGACTTTTTTGTCATTTTACTCTCCGTTTAGGGCAGCTTTATAATTGAGTATATCGGTGAGGTGATAGATGCAGCGGGAGAAGCTAATAGACGTCTTTCGAAGGCCGTGATTGAATGTTCGAGGGAAGGTTCAAAAGCGATCAGTACAGATTTACTTCGTGGGACCTACCTCCTCCAGTTCACACCCGATCTTGTAATCGACGCTGAAAGATTTGGCAACTATGCGCGTTTTATCAACCATTCCTGCGAACCTAATGCCAAACCGAAGGTTGTCAATGTGGATGGAACTCTTCGACTGTGTAAGTCTTACTTCATGTTCAACATTTACTCTTACCACTAATACGTATCACATATTCCAGTGCTAACATTGAAAAGTTAGGTAAATAGAGGTTAATAAGTATTATGCATTATCACAATATACACTTGTAACTTTTACTACGGCATCAAGACGGGGTCATGAGTTGTAAACCCATTTCTTTTATAAATGTATATTTCCCTCTGCGTTACAGGCATTGTGGCTCTTGGAAATGTGAAGGCCAATGAGGAGGTAACAATTGACTACTGCGCATCTAATCTTCTGGACGCCTATTTCCTTCTACCAACCACAGTTTGCGTTTGTGACAAGCCAAAATGCAGTGTCTCTCTTGGGATGGCCAAACAATTTTACAGTTCAAAATATACCTCAAGTGAGAGTAAGTTTAGATATGTGTGTCCATTTTACTATTCGCCTGAAATGCCACCGAAAATTGCTAATTTTGTGAGAGTTAAAAGGTCACTGGTTCAAATGTTCATATGTTCAGAGGTCACAGGGTCAAAAATGGAGAAATTGAAGGAAATGATTGGGTCCAGTCGTAGTAGTCAACACATTTACTAGAGTGTCATGGGTATTATAATTCCAGTTCTGTGATTTTATTGAGCTGGAGGAAGAGCAAACAGAAATAACGAAACTGTATATCGCATCTTAAAATTTCAAAAGGCGTTCTGTTTTAAGCTTACCCTTCCAACGCAATATAAGTGAATGTCAAGCATAAGATGCAGGTTTTAGGCATTAATATGTAGAGAAATGGATAAATTTGGTATTTGATTACTTAAAGGAACTGAATAGGAGTTCAAAGAGCTGCTTGAAACTAAGGTTGATTATGAGATCTCAATCGATATCAGAGTGGCATTTCCCATGTCTTAGAGCGTAAAAACATAGAGGCATGAGATGGATAAATCGTGATTAGAAAGAAAGCAAAGAGTAGGTGAATGAGTATGACTTATTGAAAATAAGGCCAATGCATTCGCTCAGTAATTTTGCTCATTAGTAGGAGTTGCGATGGTGGAAGATGATGATGATGATGCCTGTAGCAGTGTGACGACAGAAGCGGCGTCTACAAAAGAGAAGGATCAGGAATTAATGGCCCCTCCTGCTGTACCCTCTCGTCGCGCAGATTCACAAGCGGGTTCGGTGGCATCAACAACATCTCGGAGAAGCGTTAGACAGTCACTCAAGACTGACGCGGCTAGTAATGAGAATCAACCTCCTCCTGCTCCCCAGGCCAAATTCACTTTTAAGAAACCCGATATGGAACAGAAGATTTCTGTGGTGAAAAGCCGTCGTACTGGGCAAGTAAAACATGACATCGAATGTTACAGATGCCAAGATGGTGGAGAGTTGATAATGTGCGGCAAAATCGACTGTCCTCGGGTCTATCATATAGGCTGCTTGGGCTTAGCCAAAGCCCCAACAGGTAGTGGTCTAAAATGAGATCTTTTAAAATAGTGCATGCTACTGAATTCGGTAACGTAATTATTATTTTTTATTTCCATTTCAAGCGGCTCTATGGTTTTGCCCTTGGCATTTTTGTGACATATGTGGCAAGTGGGCCAGCCACCAGTGCTATCTTTGTACAAACTCCTACTGTAAGGATCACGTGATGGAGAATGGTCGGGAAATGATTAGAGTTCGCGATGTGGATAGGGAAAACTATGAGTATATGACGAGATTGCTAAATACTCCTGAATTTGAGAATTCGGCAGTGAGGGAGGAGCTTATGACGGCTAATGCAATGAGAGTTTTGTGGGTATGTCATGGACACTTTGTGAGGAATGATGGAGGGGAAGAGGATATTAAACCGGAGAGAAATGAAGAGCAGATGGACTTGGATCCCACTCCCTCTCTTGAGGGTGTTTCAACAGAAGTGGTAGCCGATCCCGTTTTGCCTATCCCTGAGTCTTCGGCTCCAGTGGTAGCTGAGAGTGGAATGGAAGAAAGTGCGGAGACCAAGATGGATGTGTTGTAGACCGCATTTATGTTAAATGGGTCCACTCTGGGCTTTAACAACTTCAGTTTCAATATTTAACCTCTTCTCACTTTCCCTCTCTCTCTCTCTTGCCTTTTTGTATATGTCAAATTTTATACCATCTGGAAGATTAAGATATTCATGTAAGTTCTACGTTTTTCTTTTTGTCCGGGGAATAGTTTTGAACACACACTTAAACGGTTTCGAACAGCTTAAGGAAGGATTTGCGTTCCTCTGGATTGCCTACTATTCATTGTGTTTAATCAAACCACATGATTTATTCATGGAGATGTATTTTAAATGTTGGTTTGTTCATAAAGTTGGTTTCAAAATGGGATTTGTGTTTGTCTAATGTAAATGTGAATAATCAGATTATGTGTATATAGTTTATTTAAGTGTTGTGTGGTCCTTTTAATAAATTACTAGAATGAGTGATAATGCTAGAAAATGCGCTTTGTGCAAAGATTGATGTTAGATCATAATTTTGATACTTCTCGGTTGACTATACACGCAACTCTATTTGCCAGATTTCCACAGTCGGAAAGGCTATCGCGATCATAGACAGAAGGAAGATGTGTTGCATGCGAAACATTTATTTTGAATTACGATATCAGCAAACAGGTAGAAGAGCATTCTCAATAACTAATTTGTAAATGAAAACGCACCCCCTCCCTCCAACTGATCCTCCACTGTGGACTACACTTATATCGACTGACAAAATTAGGCAAAGTGAGTAAGAAGAAAACACTTTATTATTCCGATCATCCTCCAACTCTCTTTGCCATCCAATCTCAACCTACCTTCTACTTTCTGTTGCATAAGAGTTGAGAAGGAGAGCGATCTCCGAGTTCGACTTGTGAGAAGAGTTGGTGTGCCGTTTCTCTCGTGAAAGAGGAAGACGAATGAAAGCTGCTTGTTTGAGCCGGTCGCAGGAATTTTTGGCCGATGGCATGGATGTGAGGTCTTTAAGTTGAGATACGAGGATGTCAGGAAGTGTGACGATAGCATATTGAAATCAGGTTCCTTGTTTGGCTAAACCTCATAATCTGAGTATATTTTCTAATTGCAAACTCCATGCACCTGGACATTCTATGTCGAAGGTGATATAGCCGGAGGGGAAACTCAATGCATTCAAAGTGAATTCTCTTTCTTTAGCCATTCTTTGGAAATGGGAGACGATGAAAGCAGAAGAGAATAACCGAGAGTTGTTGGAGTAGAAATAGATTACCAAGTGAGTTTTGTCGAAGGGAGAGAACTCTTAGTGCCAGGGAAATATTTTGTCTCGGTCGAGGAAACGCCATCAGGCTTGGGCAGTCACATCATGATGACCAATTTGAAGAACATTTGCCACACTGTTAAACCTCGACTATACTCAAAAATCTCAATTGCAGATTTTCCTAGTGGATACATTTATTACAAATTATGATATCGGCTAACACGATTAGTTATCAAATAAATGTGGTATACTTAAAGTGAACATGTATAGCCAAATATCTGAGCAGTGCACCAAGAGTACGCCGCAAACTCATAATGTTTGGGTGTGCATTTTATCCTGTAAGGATTGCGTACGCCAGAGATTCGATATATCTGAAATCACCATTTAAGTGCCTCATACAATTAAATTCTTTCAATAGAAGTTTAGTTTTATTGAATGCCAAGTTTGGAAACCCATAACACGTGTGAATGTTTGCATCGAATACGCCATTTTTTACTCTACCTTTTTGTATTAAGTAGTGATAAACGTTTATCTAATTTTCGGCTCTAATATGCTTTATTGAAAAATGTTAAAAAATACCAAACTCGTAATTTATTTTCCGAAATCAACATATTTACCTCTTACATTTTAGACAATTATTAGATGCATTGTCCAATTAAACCGTTATTTTATGTCTCTCGAAGTCGGCCAAATTTGTTTGAATGAAGCAAAGTTTGAGCCCAAATAGTTTATGTATTCAAGGGGCAGCTTTTCAAGAACTCGTTGTCATTTATTCAACGTAAATTTAAATACTTGAGACAAAATAAATAAGCAAATCAAATTACTTTCTCTCTCGATATATAGATTAGTGTTCCCCAGAGATGCTGATATTTTTCATTTTGTGGTATTTTTAATAAAATGGCGATTACCTCATTGCCATTGCTATTATACCACCAGAGAAATAAACATCTGAGAGGATTTGCTCCCTCATTTTCGGAATTTCAAAGCGCCTAGATTTTCCACCCGAAAATCTCCTTCACTCAGTCATTTTTGTAAATAGTTGAACTCTTTAATTCAGTGCTACACAAAAATAGATCGAAATAAGGGAGATCTGTGGGTAATTTCTTTCCATTCCAGAATTTCAACATGAAGGGAACACAGAGATAGGTGTTTAGTAAAAATTTGCATCTATGCATTGAGATTTGGATTGTTAATTTGTTAAGTACATTGTCACTGTTTGCGAGGTGTAGCGGATTGCTACGCTAATAAAGCCTGACTAACTCAGAAATCTCTATGGCAGATTCTCCAACATCTAGCTAGACTCCCAGAACCAGCTAAGCTATAGCCCAGCTATGAAGGAAGCAGACGTGTAGCACGGAGCACGTTTATTCAGTGGGTATGTTGCGGATAAAGTGTGCACGCAGGAAGCTTAATCATGATCAGGATGGTGGATTAGGTTAAACAAACAGAGGTTAATGATTGGTCACTGTTTGTACGGTCACATCACCCAATCCTGGCGTGCAGGCATGCGATGACGTGTCCCACAGAGGAATTATCAGATTACGTTCATGAAGAAATGCTTCAGTTGCTTAAACTTATT
>UZAE01012178.1:0-40615 GCA_900617975.1 Rodentolepis nana
ATGGCATTCCATTTTTACAAATGCCAAAATACGATGAATTTCAGCTCATTTTCTACCTCAAATATCTGTTTTATTAGTTGAATTTTGAAGTAGAAGCTGAAAAGCTTTCAGTGTTTTAATACATCCATTAAAGGAAAATTGAACAATTTGAACAAAAAAATGAAATGGTTAAAAATGCCAATTTAAATGCATTTTTCCCAGGTAAAATTGCTCAAATTTGAGATTAAGTCGATTTCATTCACATTTCGAAGCAATGTTTATTAATACTGCAATAAAGAGAAAGTTATCGGGACCAAAAACGTAAAAGTACAACGAACATAAGGATCGAACAAAGGAGAAACAGTGGAAAGTGGCACTCTCCGACATAGCCGACTGGCCAAGAATTGAAGCCGTTGCTGAGTTTAGACTACGTACCGGACACGATTGCCTGGCAAAATACCTTCACAGATTGGGAGTATACACTCAACCCACATACCCCCTATGTAACCTACATGAGGAAATGGAGAAGACCCACCTGATTCGGTGTCCAGCCCTAAAGACAACGAAGGAAAGCCAGAGATACTGGGAAGCAAGAAGATCGCTAATGAACTGCTATTATTTAACTGCTATGTATGTACACCCCCACAAATGGGGAAAAGTTGAAGTCAAAGTTTAAGGGCTAATGATAAATATTAGGAAGCCTGCCATTTATTATAATCATAATAAAAGAATAATTGAATAATTTGACAAAATAAAATAAAATGGTTAAAAATGCCAATTTAAATGCATTTTCCCAGGTATAATTCCTCAAATGTGAAATCAAGGCGATTTAATTCACATTTAGAAGCAATAATTATTAATACTGCAGCAAAGCGAAAGTTATCGAGACCATAAACTTAAAAGTGCAGCTCACCCAAAGATTTTAGAGATCAAGTAAACTTCTTTTATTTTTTCCCGTTTCTCCTCCTGCCTGATCAGACCACCTTCGAAATTGAACTTACCCACTCACTCACTCTCTCTATCTCTTATAACCTCCTTCAGCATTCTTACCCATTTGAAGCTTCCTTTATATCGTGCAGGTGTAAAAGTACCAATGAAGATAAATACCTTGAGCAGCTAAAAGTTATACTCCTTAAAATAATGATACTCTGTCTGCTACATTAACTTGTTAATATGCACGAATGTTAAATAATTTACAGAGCTTTTATGAAAATAATTTTTCATTCTCTTTATATTTACTAATATTTATTTATGTCAAATGGCAGGCATATCGATAGTTTCATTAGCCCTTTAGTCGATTTCAGACATCACAGAGAAGAAATATCAAAGTGAAAAAAATTTAGAGGGTGGAACAGAAAAGTGTTTCAAAGATGGAAAGGAGATAGATACAAAGGTGGAAAAAGGGTGAGGTGAGTACTGTGGATGTAGTGGAATATGACATACATTTGGGTGATGGTAGTTAGAAGCCAGAAGTCAACTGCCGGTTAAAAGACTATTTTTGCCGTATGGGTATACATTTCCCAGAGCGCACCACGTGAGTGGCAAGTCTATTGCACACCATATTTTCACTGATATTAATCAAATTTAAATTTTTGAGGTACAAGATCTTAACGCGGGTGAATTAAGCACTCTCCTACGTGCTCGAGCATTCTGAAAAGTGTGGATATGCTGCTGATCACGTTAGGAAGCAAATAAGGCCATGAATATGGAGACTACTCAACCAATCAACGATCAGTAGTCATTGTAGAGACAGCATAACCAAAATACTTTTTAATGACAAGAGTCCATTCCAGCAAAATAATAATTATCACCTAAATCTGAACAACAAGTGAATTCCATGTCATGCATTCTTTTTTTTCCATATAATCGAGCCAGATTGACAAATTTCGAGAAGCATTTAATATGAGTTTAATTTATTCATTAATGACCAGCTTTGTTACATTATTTTTCTCTATATTTCTCCTGAAAATTACTCCTAAGTTACAAAATAACAATTTCAAAGGATTGAAATAACAATACTGCCTTGTTAAGACTGTTTATTTTAATAAATGAATAGATATTTAAGGTATTTAATTTAATATTTTAATTAAATTTAATGTAGAGCCTAATTTTCTGTAACATTTCCAAATTTAGTATTTTATTCTCATCTATTTGTAAAAATAGACACCTAACTTTCAGTTGAGGCGTTACATTTGTTTTGATTCGAATATGATTTTTTGACTAAAAATGTTGATTTAGAATTGAAATTTTGATTATTTAATGATTCAATAGAGACCTTGTGAAAATGTGAGCTCTACTCGGATCAAATGTATCAATGAGATTTTACTGCAAAGGATGTTATCATATGTTGATTGCATTTCATATGCTCTATTTATCCTGTCATTATTTCCATTGGGTCTATGCAAGTCACTTTTATCTATTTTTGCTCTCAGGAAAGGAGTAAAATATTCAAGACAGAGAAATAAGCTCCCACGATTATTGATTGCCTTCACTGGCACGTGAGTACTACATACCTTCAGTGACGAATCTATCGTCACAATGGTTAACTAACCAGAGAGCCAATCATTTAATATGTTTCCACCCCCAGAATAAGAAATTAAGTTCTCAAAAAAATTAAACCAAATATGTGATCTAAAAAATATTTTTCCATTTTTTGTCTGGGATTGGATTAGCGCGTAGCTTTATGAATTTCAACTGAGTAATAATAAAAGGAATTTATTATCTGCTTAAAAAATCAACTAGTATCAGAAATTTCTGGATCATGGCTTCAATCCATACAAATATATGGCATTCTTACACCCGTTTTACTGGTCTGGGCTGTTAGATATTTTATCATTTTTTAACTTGGGTACCAATTAATTATCAAATAAATACTAAGACTCGTTCATTAGCAGTGAATCGATGGTATAACACATAATAGAAGTATTGAAAAGTAAACATTAAGTGAGAAAAAAAACGCTTAGCAAAAATTGGTCAATAGAAGCAAAATAAATTATTTTGTTTATCATATTTTTGAGAAAATAATGGTATAACCGAAATATAAAAACATTGGTTGACTTTGGCGAAAGCACATTTAAATATATTTAATTTTAATCAACTCAAACAGTATAGTTTTTTGGGAATTTTGTGAGTGGAATTAATAGTGCATTTTTGCCCTTATTTTAACGCGTAAACATGTATTATTTAACTTCACTATGTTCCAAAAGAAAGTTCATTCATTTCTAATAAATGCCATTCTCGGATTTTTTACTTTCTAGGTTTATAAATGACTAAATTGGGTGAATATCTTTCATTATGAACTGTTTTAATGGCTCAGCCTAAAAATATGGATTATTCTAATAGTTTTACACTAATACCTATTCAATTTCCTTCTAAAAATACGGAGCATTATCACAAATGGAATGTAGTGATAACCTTTACAATTTAGAAAATTGCAGTAATTTCACAACACAAACCTTTAAAAACATCGACAAAATAAAATTTACTTCTAAGCAGCTATTTAAAAATTAAATAATACCTGAAATTTCTAAAGATGATGCAATATAAGATTTTGTGACTATATTTTGTCTCCTTGAAAGATTGCGAAATTGACCGTGATATAAGGAAAGAGAGTAGGTAAACCTAATTTATAGTACTATAATAATAACAATAATGATATCAAAATTTGCATCGCATGCTTTATAAGAAGGTTATTTAAAATCACTGTTGATTTATCTTAATTTGATAAATTAAAGCAATGATTACATCAATTGCCAATTATTTATTTTGTTCCCAAAGGCATGAGTTAGATGAATCCGTGCATAACTTATCCGTATGTGAGTGAAAGGTCTTTCCGTCACACAAAATAAATAAATGATTAAACATATTTATATATGTATACGAGTTTGGGCGTTTAGCATTTTCCATGTTTGCCTTTTACTGATAGGACGCAATTGGTTTCTTGCCGCAAAACTATTACAAAACAGTAAATAATGTAACGTTAACTGATCCAAATGCTCTGAAGTAATTGTGTATGATTCGTCAACGAATCTAAAAATTATAACATTGATGAAGTGACCCTCAATATCTCTATGATGGATGCTTTTTGCATTTTCCTGAATTCTTTTAAAAATTCTTTTAACTTTGCATTTTTTAATTAATGCAGAGTTTATGAAAGGTAAAAGTTTGCTGATCAAAACAGTAATTACTCCCTTTGCAAAATTAGAGAACTATTTTAGGATGAATGTAACTCAAAGCCTTTCATTTGTGGTCATTTCTAAATGTTCCATGTTATGAGACTGATTTTTATTTTTATTGAGGAGGGGTGTGCGATAGACTTATCTCCACGTGGTGCACCCTGGGCAACGTATACTCATACGACAAAAAAGTCTATTAACCGGCAGTTTACTTCTCACTTCAAACTATCATGACCCCACGGTATGTCATATTCAACCACTGCCACAGTACTACATCACATTTTTTCTAAATTTTCAACCTTCGTCTTTGAAACGCTCTTTAGTTCCCCTCGACTTTTTTCACTTTGTTATTCCTTCCCCTCAGTGAAGCTTGAAGTCAACTAAAGGGCTAATGATAACCATCAAAACGCCTTCAAATAAATGTTATGGCATTGAGTGTATTTGAAATAAATAAATATTTACTGAGGAGCACGCACGTTTGATTTGGAAAATGCTCGCATGTTTCAACATACTTACTTCTTAGTGACGATAAATTTACTCATTTTGGACTTTTGCAGGTAGTCTACAAAACACATCCGTGTCTTTTGGTTTTTTAAGTTAATATGAAAATAAAACACGTTTTCTGTTACGCCTTCCTCAAAATAAGCTAAATTTCACAATATTCAAAAATAATGTTTGGCAAAATACAAAAATTTGAGATCTTTTAAACATTTCGTTCATATCAAAAAGCATAAACCAATATTCCAACTTTAGTATTCATCATAATATCTACTTGTCAAAGAAAATCTATTTGAAAAATGACGCAATACATATAGCAGTCTACTTGTTATGTTTATTTGAATAATAAAGGAGAATAATACAAATATTGTCGTGATATACAAATCAATAGAACTTTGACTTTAAAAAGCTTTAGTTTCGAAAAAAATGATAAGAGAAAGGGATGAAAGAGATATAGAGAGTGAAGATAAGGTGGAAAATGTTTTCCTTATCTGACTTCTAACTAAGAATGTTCAAAACTTTCTAAATATATATACAGTTCACGTTCACAGTTTCGAATTCTACGCTAATCTTAGTGGAACACCGCAATCGCTTGTCGGCATATGAACCGTTTAATTTACTTTCCATTGATCGGTGGAACATATTTCACACTTCACATTTTTGACGTGGCAGAGGTGAGTCCACATTCTGGGGTAGTTAGAGCCCCCGTAAGCTACTATTATAATTTTCATGATCTTTCATAATTATTATTCTCAAATTGTGAAATAAATAACATTAAGGCTTTTTGACCCATCGTATTCCTAAAATTAACAATTCCTGTTTTGAATTAAAGTAAACATTTTCTTTTCAATATCTACATGAAGGTGTTTCTTTACTGAGAAAAAAATATGTTATATTTTATTACACTTGAAAGAAGTATCTACTGGAGAGTTTGATTTAAACTGGCCAATATCTTTTAAAAGATATCTTTTAACAAGTTGTAAGAAATATTTAAAGGGTCGAAATGGGATCAAAGACCGTATAAAAAAATTAAGTGACACTAATTTTTTTACAACTGTTTATATTGTCTATAATAATAATGTCAAGTTTATTTACGAAGAAGTCATAAAAGTTATCCAATTATATGTTGGGCACATCGAATAGAGAGCCAGATGCCATTTAGTTACGGCTGAAATTTATTTCTTGCGAATAATCATGCTTTTATTTAATATTTTTTTGCCGAACACTTTTGAAATTTAAATAACAATATAGGGATTTGCATTAGTTAGTGCAAAAATTTATTTATTTTTTCAAATGGCAGGGGTTATGATGGCTATCATTAGCCATTTAGCTGACTTCGGGCTTCACAGAAGGAAGGTTCATCAAAAAAGCAGAAAGTCGAGGGGTGGGGATCAGAAGAGCGATTCACAGATGTAAAAGAGGCAGACAGACACAAAGGTGGAGAATAAGGTAAGATGCGTACTGTGAAAATGGACGAATAAGACAAGCAGTCAGGCCATGGTAGTTTGAAGTGAGAAGTCAACTGCCGGTTAATAGACTTTTTGCCGTATGAATATACGTTGCCCAGGGTGCACCACGTGGAGGTAAGTCTATCGCACACCCCATAAAAATTAAACTCTTTCAAATGCTTCATTTTAAGCAGAGGTTGCAGGTATTTCTGATGAGCTAAGAGAAATTAAATTTGTTTCCTTAATCATTCAAATAAAAGCGAAATAAATCAGAGTGAAAAACTCTATATTATTACACTCATTAGAAATTGAAAAAAATGTGAAAAAAGTTTGTAATCGTCTATCTAAGCGAATAGCCTCGATGATTTGAGGAATGCGAAACAAAGCCCAATCGTTCCTTTATAATTATCAAACGTTCCCTCTCAATCACACAATTTTAGCGAATTCAATTGAACTTAATTACTAGAGATTTCATTCGAGGTCTTCAAAAATAGAACAATTTAGAAAAAGACAAGTGAATTATATCCGAAAATACTATTATTCGACTTTAATTTCGCTTTTAAATTGGTAACTGCCGATCAGAAAGTAGGGATTTTAATAACTATTAATTTTTTATAATTTCACGTAATTTGCAAAGCAAGGAATTAGTTTAGCACTGATTTGGTAACAACACTTCATTTGTATTTTTCTTGTAAACCTACCGTAAATATTAGAAAACTTTTAACTTATTTTTGAAGATAAGAAAAAGCCAATATACATATGAAATGGTGTGCTTTTTCGAATATTCTCCGCAATAATTAACACTACCTTTGAAAAGCTCATATATTTTAAATAGAAAAAAATCGTTTTTTAAATATTTGTATATTACTTCTAATGCAGTATTAAATTCAGTATGGAATCAAGGATATTTACAACGGAATATGTTTATTGAATGCTTAAGTGTATAGTTTACTCATCCATGTTGACTAAAATTGCGTATAAATTCAAAACTGAAAGAATTTTCTTTCATTGCTCATCGACATTATTTAAGTAGTGAATCTTTTGAATTCCTAGGATATATGTTGGACCCATATCGGAACGGTGGTTGCAGCAATCTCATGTCCATTTTCTAAGTAGAATCTTTTCAATTTAGAGTTTATTCCGCGTTGGTAAAATGAATTATTGAAAGACTAATTGCTTACACAAAACCATTTTCTTTTACAATCTTATCTTGGTCTATACACAAAAATGTAAAATGTAAAAGGATATACTTAGCGGGTAACTACTTGAATAGTAACTGCTTGAACAGTTGATTTTAGGAAATATTATTTCCGCTCCACTTTTCCCACTGTATTTATAACGAAGCAGATATTTCTAAATCTTGTTTCCTTATCAATAATATATTTTTATTGTTTTTATTTTGTAAGCATAAACTATATAGACTTCTTTATTTTTGAAATGCACATATAAAAGTTGACTTAAAATTATTTTTCAAGATAAATAAACAATCTAACTAAATTTGTTTATTTTGACTTAAACATAAACGAAGTAATTTTTATAGAAATTTTAATGAATTTACCTTCTCAAAGCACGTTGAATTCTGTTTACCCATATTTACTAACGCTGCGTCACTTTTATAAAACAGCATAAAAGAGAATTTTCAAGGCAATAAAATAATTAGTTGACTTATTTATAAATTTCGTACAAACATTTAACTTAACTTGTAATATTGCTTTATTAAGTTTTAAAAAAATGATCCTAATACCTCAGTATTTTACATTCTAAGAGATGAAAAGTTTCTTTTTGTTTGCCTAGCGTCAAAAGTGCAAGATTAAAATTTTTAAAGAATTAATTTGTCACAACTCGCATCGGAAATGCACTAAGTCAGTAACGTCGAATGACATTTTTTCTCTCACCACGTTGAAAGAATCCTTTATGTCATTGAATTATGAAATGAAAAAAGTTAAAAGTTACAGGGAAAAACAAATTAGTATTTGAATTGCCATGCTGTGCAAACTTAATCAGATAAAGCAATGACGAAAAGTTGTCAAGTGCTTCATCAGTTTTTTACTGCATAAAAATTATAATTAATAAAGTGAAATAAAAGAGTGTACTATAAAATTTTCACTTTCGTCACACAAAATATCTTCAATAAATATGAAATCGGTCTCTAATGCTACGGTATCTAATAATTCCTAAATGGCAATATTTGTGAAGACAATCGATGATAAAATAAGACATCACATATGGATCTGATTTATTTTCTCTAAAGTTTAAGTTGCAGCTCTCCTCTGTGACATTTTAAAAGGCACACGGTGGTGATTTCCAGTCTTCGTTAAGCCAAATGTCACCTTAGATCGGGTTAGTTACACATTCTTACAAAATCTTCAAAGAGATGGTCATATTAGTCGTAAAATGGATCTAACGAGTTAATGCTAGATGGTTTATCGACAAATTACATATTCTAAATGCGGATACTAGTGCATCAATTTCAGGAGGCTGTCATTAATCGGTCCATTATTTATATTTAGGCTCGAGAGCAAATTACCTTCGTATGTAAAGACTTTACTTATTGGTAAGAGAGTTGGCTACCATAGTTCAACAATATCTAGGAGTCAAAAACACGTAAGGAAAGCGGTGAATAAGATTTTCTTGTTTTCTAGCAGAGCAACCGAAACCTACTTAACGAAACTTTTTGATTTATTCTCACGGTTTTACTGGAAAGGATACTGTTTTTGGAAGTGTTAAACCTAAAACTTAAATCCTTTCCTAATCCTCTTACTGTTTACCAGAAATTTCGTTTTTCATTTTATATGGGTTTGTGCTTGTCAAAGACATTTGAGATCATTTAACCATTAAATTTTTAACTATCTAGACGTGCCTGTAAAGCAGTATTTTTTGAAATTTAAATTTGCCATTTACAAACTTGTCCGTATATTAGGATAAGCAGATAAGATTGTCCTTAGTAGCATAGAGTAGTTAATATTTTCTAAATTTCAAGGAACAGTAAATTATTGCTCATCGGATGCTAACTTTGTTTTCTATATTGTATTGGGTTGGCAACTAAGTCATTGCCGTTTTTGTTGACAGATTCACTCTATACTTCCTTTTGTTTTGTTAACGTGGCCAGTGCATCTAACCTTTATTTTTTTTCTTACTGTATGGGCTTCTAGGTTAATTAGTAAAAAATGTTTTGTTTAGTTCTTTAGTTTTGTTTTTATCCCAATTTAAAAATGAAAGAACAGGACATGCACTTCCGACACATTTTATTGTATTACTTCCGAAAATGCAGGAACGCATCGCAAGCACAAAAGAAGTTATGTGCCGTATATGAAGATGAAGCCTTAAAAGAAAGGCAGTGTCGAAATTGGTTTGAAAGATTTCGTTCCGGTGATTTTTCACTGAAAAATTCTCAACGATCTGGCCGCCCAGTCGAAGTGGATGAAACCCATATCAAGGCCATTATCGATTCAAATCGTCACAGCACAACACGAGATATTGCAGAGAAGCTCAATGTGTCGCATACATGCATTGAAAAAAAGAAAACCCTTGGTTATGTGAAGAAACTTGATTTATGGATCTCTCACCAGTTAAAGGAAATTCATTTGACGCAACGGATTAGCATCTGTGATCCGCCGCTACCGAAACGCAATGAGAATGATCCATTTCTGAAGAACCTAGTTACTGGCGACGAAAAGTGGATAGTTTATAAGACTGTTACTCGCAAGAGATCATGGGTGAAGCAAGATCAACCAGCCCAAACAGTATCA
The DNA here is from genome assembly GCA_900617975.1 of Rodentolepis nana. Classification (NCBI taxonomy): domain Eukaryota; kingdom Metazoa; phylum Platyhelminthes; class Cestoda; order Cyclophyllidea; family Hymenolepididae; genus Rodentolepis; species Rodentolepis nana. Next base: position 9,850 of record UZAE01012178.1, read on the forward strand.
AAAGCAGCAGAGATTCACCAAAAAAAGATTATGCTGTCAGTCTGGGGGGGGGGGATCACAAAGGAATTTTGTATTTTGAACTCATGCCGCAGAACCAAACGATAAATTCAAATGTGTATGTTGAAGAACTCGAAAAACTGAAGGATGCAATTGAAGATAAGCGACCGGCATTATCAAATCGGGTGTTGTTTTCCATCATGATAACGCAAGGCCCCCCCCCCACACATCTTTGGTTACTCGGCAAAAATTATTGGAACTGGGTTGGGATGTTTTGTCACACCCACCATATAGCCCTGACCTTGCGCCTTCGGATTACCATTTGTTTCGTTCCATGCACAACTCTTTAAATGGTAAAATTTTTAACAACGCGGATGATGTCGGATCACACCTAATTCAGTTTTTTAATAGCAAAGACCGGAAATTTTACGAACGGGGAATTTTTACTCTGCCAGAACGATGGAAAAAGGTGATCGACAAGAACGGCCAATATCGAATTGAATAAAGTTATATTTTTAAACAAAAATTCCAAATTTGCCTTCTTATTTGAAATCGACAATGACTTCGTTGCCAACCTAATATAAACTGTGACAAAATGGCCAAAATTAAAATATCCACTGGAAGTAAAATATAATTCTGTTTCTTCAAAAGCTTTATAATAAGCATAAAGACACAGCCTTCATTTAACAATGGATAATTAAATTTACAAAGAAATACATTAAAATTTTAAGAAAAATCTTTAATATATCCTAAGAATGAGCACCTTAGGTTTCTGTTTCTTCAGTTTTAACTATAGGATTTGTAGACTGATATTCTTTAAAGTAGGTTACATATTGTTTACTTTCTTCTCGATTGAAATCGGAATTTGCAAATATCGCTACACCTTTAAGCTCAGTTCCATCTTCATTTAGATGAATCATTTGCTTTCTACTAATACAAGGCATACTCTGCCCAAATGCACATTCAGTCAAAAATGCTTGATTTTGGACTTCAATAGGTTTCTCTCTTAATTCTGGTGTACTATCTATTGCTGCATCATATTTTAGAAATTCCTTCAGTTGTTCTACTTCATCGCCAAACTCATAGGGTAGGGAAGAAGGCAATAATGGGGGTGGATAACTCCAGGCGGCAATACAATCCCATTTAATACATTTGAATACCTGATGCCTTTTAAGCCGCTCAGCACTAAACCTTTTGTAGTAACATTTGATTAAGCACCTGTCAATTAAGTTTTTAAGAGAAGGCGAGGGATTTAACATAGCATTGACCATTTCTTCTAGAACGATACCAAAACTCCAAATATCGGCTTGTGTTGTAATGCGAAAGTTTGATTTGATTTCTGGAGCTCGATCATGGGGAAGCAGTATGAACCTTAAGTTGTCGTAAGGCTGTTCAGCGGAGAGATCGATCGCACGGTCAAAATCGGATATCACTAAATGACCCGACTCGGTGAAAATAATGTTTTTTTGCCTTATGTCCATATGCACGATGTTCATTGAGTGAAGTTGATCTAATCCATGTAGTATTTCTGCAGCGTAAAATACCACATCATACTCTGTAAGATAGAAGACATTGCTTAATAGATTAAGTAGCGTATGCCTTGATAAAAGTTTCATGACAATACAGGGCGAACCACTGTGAATAAAACTGTAGTGCATAGAAGCCAATTGTTTACAATCTGGCTTTTCATTTGCAATACGTTGCAGGATTTTAAGTTCCCGAAGAGAATTTCGAACGGCATTTGGTTCTTTGAGAAGGAATCGTTTCAGTGCATAATGTTCGCCTTTATCCGCACCACATGTGCTTTTAACATCGAAAACTATTGTAAAAGCGCCTCTTCCGAGATATTCACTGACAACAAACTTTTCATTCCACGTAGTCATCTCATAGGTGTTTATGCTGTTTAAAGTGAAATCGACTCAGGTTTGAAAGTTGCATTTACTTTGAGCAATATTCAATGATTATTGTTCTCTTTTGCTAATTTTTGATGTGCTTGAACTTGTATTCCTCCTGTTTGTTCAGTGTCACTTACAATTTTAATTCGATTTACGGTTTAGTATGTCTGGCAATCGAATTGCGAAAAACTGCTGGGGACAGAGAAATTACAAAGTCAGTTTCAGGCCAACGTTTTGAATTGTAATTGCCAATATCCATGAATATAGGCATCATTTTGATGTCAAGCACCAATCATCCATTGTATTATCACCTCAACTATGCCAATAGAGACAAAAGATAATCATAAAGGAGTTAGCTAATGTAGCTATTTACTAAAGTAAGCAAATAAAGCATTAGAATAGGTAATTTTCTCATTTAATTTAATTAGTAATATTTATCTGCTATCAAGACCATGAAATTTATAAAACTTTTTCGCAAACACTTGCGTGAATTAATGAAGCATTTCCATAATTAATTTTTTCCCAACTTCGCGGTTAATTTTAAATGACATATTTGTGGGCCATTTGCGTTGTCTTAATGTGCTTATCTACTTTACAAGATCTTTTATACACTCTAATTTTCCTTTCTGAAATAACATTATGATTACAAAAGATTAGCGGAAAGAATTCATAGCTATCCATTTTGATCCAAGTGGATGGAAGAGGCCTGAGAAACGTTGACAGATTTCTGCATTTGATATTGTCAATTACGCCTCGTTTTCTTTTTACGTCACATTCCATTAATCCAACCTTCATATAAACATTTTTCATTCGTTTTACCTTCTCCCAATGCTTATTTCACTGATAACTCTGGAATGCGAAAAGATTAAACGGTTGCTTAAATTCTGAAACCAGTAAGTAATTGAATGTCTTTTGTACCTGATCCTTTTATTTGAAATCGAGGAACAATAGAAAAGAATTAACTTCAAATTCATTGTATTCGAATTCATTCGAGTAATTTTTACTAAGGCGCTTTGTAATTACATCCCCTTAATATCTACAACATATCGCTGATTTCTGAAATCCCAAAAGCGTACGATGGTTGTTGCTTCTAATCAGTAATTGCGACAATTTAAATGCCTCCGTGTTTAAGCAAATATTTAATTTTGTTTCATAAAAGGGGAACACTTTATATTTACTTTTGTCAATCACCAAATTTGCATAGTTTTTTTCAATTTTGAGGCATCGAAGACACCGATGTTTAGAACAAATAAACAAATTTTGATCAAAAAACAATAAAAAAATTTTCACAGTTTAACGTATACGTATCGTGCCAGTTTTCGAATCAGGAATGATAAAAATGTGAAAATCTATTTGCTCGGGGTAATTTGCGTTTTTTACCAAGTACTTAATTATATTAATCAACCCCTTTTTATTCTAAAATTTTCTTTAATTAAATTTGTACACAGTAAGAAAATAAGTGTGCTCACATAAATTTTAATGCAAATAAAGAAACAATAACCTTTAGAAGTGAAGTGTGTTGGTTGATGGACTATCTTTTCTATTAAAATATCAAACCCCAAAACTTTTCAATTCACAAGATGAATAGAATTGCCATGCAAAAAAATTTTTTTTCTCAAACCTAGAGAGTTATTTTTACGGGAGTTATTTTTCCTCAAATTAGAAGTTAAATGTCAAGGCAAAAATGTAATTTTGAAAAATTCTTAAAATTTTTCCTTGGCGGTGTTAAAATTGATTTTGCTTTGAAGCAAACATGTTTATTTAAATTAATATTTATTACTACAAAAGACCCAACTTCAATTATCAGACAGTCACTTTCCAAAAAACATATTTCGCCCCACATACAGAACCTCCGGTGAACATGAAAAAAGCTCTAGAACAAACACATAATGCATTTACATTGTACCCATTATTACAAAAATACTGGCTAGCAATTAAATTGCATTTATAACTAACATGAATTCCGATATGCTATGTATTGTGCGAATTTGGCTGTATGCGTTTTACTTGAACGAAAAACTTTAGTTATATTTTTAATTCGAATGCCAAAACAGCGTGTAGATCGTTACAGAATTTCGTATCATTAAATCCAGATGTGTATGCTGAAATCATCATTTAAGTACGCTTTCGAAAATTAGAACAGTGCATGATAAAATATTGATAACATATTGAAAGATACTGGAAATTCGCATTGACTAGTCTGAATTGAGCAGTTATATGTAACTTTTGCTGCAGCCAATCTCATCTGCTAGGCTATGTTTGTACAAGGCACAATTAAATTTAGTCACATCACAACCACTGAAAAACTTAATCAATCAATCGAGAAATGAAATTACTGTGCATAGTCATATGCTCAAAACAGAGAGTCAATTGAGAGAGATTAAGAATTACGGCATCAACGAGCTGGTCTTCACATTTAAAAAAAACGAAAAATCAACGTTCAAGATTTGATTTTTAGTTAAATCTCATCATTCAATAATTCTTTTAAATTCATGTTCATAGCAAAACCTCTAGCTCAGATATTTATTTATTTATATAAAATGGCAGGCGTTTTGATAGTTATAATTAGCCCATTAGTTGACTTCCGGCTTCACAGAGGGGAAGGAACATCAAATTGAAAAAGTCGAGAGGGGTGAACAGAAGAGTGTTTCAAAGATGTAAGAGACAAACACAAAGATAGAAAAAAGGTGAGGTGAGTACTGTGAAAATAGTCGAATATGGCATAGAGTGAGATGATGGTAGTTTGAAGTGAGAAGTCAACTACCAGTTAATAGACTTTTTGCTTTATGAGAATACGTTGCCCAGAGTACACCACGTGGAGGTAAGTCTGTAGCGAATCGCACAAGTCTATCGCACACCCCACTCAGATATATATATATATATTATTATAAAATCATGACTAGTTAGCAATTTTCCTGCATTTTAAGCAGCAATGAGTTGAGATAAGGTAAGCAAAAATCAGTAAATTATTTCGATTCTTCAATATTCACTCGGCTTTCATTTAAACCAATGATAGAACAATGAACGAGGAGTCACTCAGGTAACCTATCTCGCAACACATTTTTGTGTTAAGTTAAAAACGCTAACTATTTCACTTTATTAAAAAGACCAAGAAATATAAGCCAGAACTATGAAAATCAATTATGTAAATTTGGAAATAATGATCAATAAACATTAATATGCTTGTATGGATAATTAATTTAGATATTTTTATCATTGAAGATAGCTTGCCATATTTTGATTTCACCTACAGTGGTAAAATATGGCCCAAATTTTGCTTTTGTCCAAATTTGGGCAGTATAGTTAGTTTCATTAAAATGGAAATATTTGAGAGCGAAAAAAAATTATATTTTCTCAAAGGAGTTATTGCTTCTGGAGTCATAATTTATATGGAGCATTTTTTTATGGAAGTAAAGTTACACCGTCGAAATAGATACCTTAAAATATCTACTTAAATTACAGCACAAAGCAAAATTCTAAAATTCATACTTTGGCTACGAAATTCGTATTTAAAATCAAGTTAATTGCGCCCGAGGCACTCTAAAGTTATGGTCTAATTGAACTTGTTCTCATTTCCTACACATTTTAAATGTGATAATTTGGCAATGATTCATTTCAATGGATGTCAACTGTCCTTCCGTAGCATGAATTTGTTGTCCGTTGATGGTTAGCGCGAAACCATCAAACTCAAAATCTGCTTTATGAATTAACTACTTCAGCACAGTGGTTTTATATAAATTTTAATTTTTATTAAATACATAATTAATATATTATTTTTATTTGCGAATTAGATATGTCTTTTCGGAATTCCTTTCATTTCAATACAAATTTCCTTAAGATGCATAGATTACAACGAAAATTAATAAAATTAAATTTTAACTTGTTCCCATTTGAAACGTATTCACCAACTGGCCTGCTTGATAGTCAGACATCAATCACTATAACCATTAATTCACTTATGGGATATAAGCATGCATATGATAATCGATACGTTCTACTCAATAGGTTTAATTCTAATAATTTCTTCATATGTACTTAAGGCGATAAGTTGAAAAATTATTGATTTGAACCTGTTAGATCGTAATTAGATCGCTGATGGTTAAATATCAAATGCAAAGGTAGTAAGCATATAATTTAATTTTTATCAGTTTAACGTATATTTATTTTTAAAGTTTCACGATATTTATGTATTCCCAGGGCGAGGTGCAGTATTGCAAATCAAAATTGTAATCCAAGACAAAACAAATATTTCTAATGCCAAAAGTAGAAAACTTTTCACAGTATTTTCACCAGTATACTGAAAGGGTATTTATCTTCACAATTTGGCACAAAGCCTAAAAAACATGAAAAAATGTACTATCGTTAACCCACACAAATATGAAAAGGTGGAGAATATAGTTCATAGTTTAAACTGACTCTTTTAGAAATTAAGGTCATATATAGACAGTGCCATCGTAGTTTAAACTACAGGCTATCACGCGATTCCCCCACAGGTATTGTTAAATGGTAAAATTAATGCTTCTCATTGATTCTATGACACAATCACTATTGAAAAAAGCTTAGAATGGTCCTACATCTTACCGCACCGTGCTCCAAATAACTGTCAGCCTCATTTCACCCTAAAATCAATCTACTCAAGGGTGTTGAAGTACCCTTATTGCCGTTAAGCGCGAAAGAGTTGATATTTCATAGTTTCAGCAGAAAAAATACGAGAACGAAATTTATGTCACAAATCAAAGACATGCTATTTTTGTACTATAATAATACAGCATTGTAATGGATAAAGGTAGAATATTTTGGCACTTCGCTGATCATGCAATCACTTTCATCAACAAAATTCCAAATAAATTAACTTTTACGAAGACTTTTAATTTTATCAATCAAATAAACTGAGTTTGGATCTGGGCATGTTAAGCTTATTTCAATGCGCGCGTGTGCAGCAAAATTTCTTCTACTTATGTGTGATTAGCACATAACACATGGAATAAATTTTAAAAACCATTAGATTAAGCAAGGAGTTGATATATATAAATCCACATTTAAAATAAGATATTTATGTTCAAAAGCAGGAATACAACGATATACATTATCTTTCTTATTTAATCACTGCTTTTCATCAAACTTCCTTGCTATTCCGTCATAGAATCGAGATCGCACAATAATAGAATGCAGTTCATATTATTTAGAAGTTTGTCAAAGTTAAATGCAAAATTTAAAGATTTTCGTATTAAAAACGTTCAAAAACATTGATCAAGGCAAACAGAATGTCTCATATTTTGTATAAAAGCACAATTCGAAATTAATTTTGTTTGCGTAACATTCTTCATAGATCTCATGGATTTGCCAAAGTTATTTAATTTAGTCTCAATTAATAATTTATTTTTTCTCTATAAATAAAGATATCAAAACTCTTTCAACCAATATCTATTTAAATTGGACTATTTGAAGAATTATGGTGACCTGTCAATTTGATTATTTTTTTAATTTTTTCAAATACGACAGTTGTCATAAGCCCTTTAGTTGACTTTGGGCTTCGCAGAGGAGGGGAAAATCAAAGTGGGAAAAAGTAAATAGGGGGAACAGAAGAGTGATTCACGGATGTGAAAGAGACAGATAGACACAATGGAAAATTAAAAGGAAAGGTTCGTATCCAGGAGGCGGGCTAATGTGACATACAGTCTGTTCATGATATTTTGAATTCAGAAGTCAACTCCCGGTTTATAGGCTTTTTTGCTGTTTGTGAAAACGTTGCCCAGTTTGCGCCACGTGAAGTTACGTCTATTCGCGCGCCCCTTAATTTGATTGTAAAGTCTCAAAAATAGCGTGACTGAAGTCAATAGGTTCACTTGAGTAGTCTAAATATATTTGACTCAAAAGTATTCGTAAAACATTTTAACTTCCCATGAAAGTAAGGATATAATGGAGTTCCGCGAGTGGGAAAAATTCTGATTTAACTATACGCTCGCATATGTTTCATGGTTGAAATTGACTTGAAAAGCAATGTTGGAGGAAGAAGGAGGCGAAATTTGTGAGAAAAAAAGAAAAATGTCAGGACTGAGCTGGGACAATTACATTCTGGGAAAGGGGGAGGGGAAGTTGTGATGATGTGGGGGAATTGGGGGGGGGGCAATGTTGCGGTGCGCTGATTTTCGGTATTCATTCATTGCACAAGTATTATAGAAGCATGAAGTAAAAGTGTGAAATGTATTGGTCGACCAAACAGCTCTCTGGATGAGAGTGGGAAGGTAAAATATCTTTTCCTGCTTTTAATTGGACAAAAAGTCAATTAATAAAAGCTAATTTATGAGGATATTATTTGACATGTACTAGAATGGAATAGATTGCTAGTGTTATTACGATTTGTTATGTGCATCAATCATTCAAAGTCCTTAGATGTCATTTTTAAGAAAATTTTCTCATTAGTCGACTTTTTATAATTGCCCTAAAGCGTCAAGTAGTATAAGAATCATTGTTGACTAAAAATTAGCAATTACTAACATTAATTTAACGTGTTATAGTTTTTAATTTTAACGTAATCGATCTAATTTTAAAATTTATTTAAAAATATTGAAAGGTTGCTTCGACTGGTAAATTTGTGTTGTTATTTTTTCTATCAAAAGCGTCAAGCATTAGTACAAGGAATCCGTTTATCATTTTAATTATTTACGTGACAATAAGTTTGATTTCTTTAATATTTCCTGTTAGCCATAAAGTTAGAAAGCAGCGGCAGGTCACGTGCGAATGGTTGGGTCTTAATATTTGTGCTCGGAGGTGAGTGGAATGAAGAATTGGTGGGTAGAAGCAATAGGCATATTGTTTTAATATAGGCAGTGAATGTGAAGATAAATTACTTTTGGTGATGAAATTCAATATTATGTTATACGATGTTGAAACGTAAGCCTATTTACGGAGCTGTAATTTTAGACATTATAATGACAGTACAGGCAACAGTTCATAGGCGAAATACTTAACATTGGTTTAAAATAGGGTGATAATATATGCCATTTGGATTTCTACTTGGCGTATTCTTAGCAGTTTGTTGATAAGAGCTGTCTAAAGGGTTGAAAATACCTAAAACTTAGTTTCAGGTCTTTACTTACTACAAGAAACATGGACAACAAGTTGATTTTCTAATCCATCTGAGATACCACAGCACTTAGAGCTATTTTGAATTTAAATAATTCCATTATTTTTAATTTTGCTTAGTAGCTCGCATGAAAGTTTGTAAGAAAATTTTGAATCTAACATCGTATTTAGTTTCGCAGGTTTTACATGTATATTTTGAGAACAAAAACCACGAATCAGCATATAATGATTATGGTATGCTTCTTTATTAAAGGATTCTGCTTTCAATTTTGTAAACTCAAACACTACCAGTGCGTTTTGAACCCTCCTATTGAAGGTAGCGAAAGTAAGCTATCAAAGAATGAATTGAGCGCCACACTTTCGTGTCTTTAATCACTCAACTATCCCCCCCCCCTCCCCCTCAACTTTACGAGATGATTTGTGGTCATTATTTGGCAGCCACGCAATGCTAGATTTCGCAATAAAAGCTGAATTGTAGGCTCTCATACCGTGCATTTTCGCATGTATATACGAAACTCAACTTTATCCTGCAGATAAATATGGATTGTCGTCAAAATCTTATTTCCCTCCATAAAACGGTATTGTTGTACAATATTTAGAGATATTTCGCAAATGAAAGTCTGACTCAAGTACACTAGCATAGATAAATATAAAAGCAATAAGATAGGATAAATTGGTGCAAAACTACAGTTCAAGGAAGTGGGAGGTGAGATTTGGCACATTTGGATTCGTATTACTACTTCCTCTCTTCACTAGTGGCAGAGCATATTCACCTGCAATTCAAAGTTTCCTTTGAAGTGCAAGGAACTTTATTTTTCGTTAAGATCCGATGGAACAATGTGATATGTGGGAAAGCAATCGCTTCGGGGTAAAATAAACATAGAAATATCCGTTTGATCATTGATTCCGTCGATGGGGCAGGAGGATTTCTTGTGAGTTCTCACGTGCAGTTGGCAACCTCGCAAACGATGTTTCAATTAAATTCCCTTAAGATATGGATTAACGTTCTTTGATGCCTTAATTGGCTTGCCTCATGACTTGTACTTCTAATTATTCTAATGTAATTACAGGACAAAGGAGCCGAGTTTTAAAATTTCTTGTTGACACTAGGGCACAAAGTTGAGGACAATGTCTCGGAAAGAAGGATGGATTAGTTTGAATGTAAATTTGACTGGATTATCCAAAGTCAAACCAAACGGGTCTTTGGTGTGAACATAATTTCAAATGTTGCCACTGGAAGTGAATGGTTGGGATAAATAATTTTTTATAACTTCTGAAGTAACCACAATGACTGTATGCCATAGGATATCGTTTAAGCATCGATCGTAACAGATTGTTGAGGCTCTTTGCTGAAAGCTTTATCTCAATCTAATCAACGATCTTTAGGTCAATAATATAATGTGGGAATTTTAGTTTCTAAACTTTAATTAAAATGTATTTTTTTGGCTTACAAAGTGTAAATTCAGGACACTATAAATGCTCGGATTTAGTATTTGGGATTACTACAAAAGGTAACTCGTTTCCAAAAATGTCCTTCAAAAGCGGGAATTAATAATAGAACTAAAGTTCCGTTATTGCAGACTATAATAAGAAATCATTCTATACAGTGCTCTTACAATTTTGTAAATTTAAAAATTGTGTAAATTTTATGGATCAATAAAAACTTCTTTATAATTTAATTCTCTCGCGTAGAATCACCCACTATTTTATCTTTGGTACAAATAAATTTGTTCGATGAATGGAAATCGCAATTAAATTCAACAGTTGGAGATTTGTTTTCATTTTTTGGGACCGATTTGAAATGTCTTTCGCAATTTCTGAACGCGTAACTAAAAGACCACTTCAATCTCTGGTGCAGTAATGTTCAACGAAATGTTGGCCAATGATGCTCCTGCGCTATCGGGGAATGAATCATAAACATCCAACAAAATTAAGGAAATAAATACTTATGTATTTCAAATAAAATTCTGTCTGGGTTAAGTTAAGAACACAAAGTAAACCAGAATATTCATTTACATATCAAAATGGAAAGTTGTTTTATGATTTAATTATGTAGTTTGAATGAAATGAGGAACCCTCTTATACGTATTTCGCGCTTTATAAAAATTTAATGTTTTTAAGGGGAATGTCTTAGGTCAAGTTTAACAGCTTTTTACTCTGTTAACTATTTCAAGGTTATTTAAGAAAAGTATTTTTAATTATAAATAAAGAAAGGTTTATGGTGCGACTACATGGTTGAGCTTTTTGTTTAAACCGGCCATCTCCGGCAAAGTTGCATGTAAACATGAAATTTAAGGTCAATCAAAATGCCTTAAAATATCATGAGATGTTGAACTCTGCAGATTTTTTCTCTTTTGTCCTAAACAATCTTATTTGTGATTTATTTTCCACTTTAGAATTCACGAAGCATCTTGTAGTACTATTTCACTTATACTGAATTCTACCAAGAAATGAAAAAATGTTAGAGATCTTTCCTAATGAAGCCAACTTCAGTGAAATTCTGAAATACTGCCCAATTTCGTTTACCCAATGAACATGAATATCTATTAAGCTGTCTAAAATTAGGTGGGAAACTTTACTAAATAAGGACACTTAAAACTTATTTACAATAGAAATTTTTCTCATTTTACAAGGTGATTCATAATACTTCATCAACTGTTGAAAGTAAAGTGCACTTGACATCTTGTGGGTTTAGCAAGAAGTTCACACTAACACATTATAAACTGATACTTCATATATATTTATGGAGACGGATGGCAGTTGTATTGATACAGAAAAGTGATGTAATAAGCAGAAACTTTTTAATTTGATTGACCTGATATAGCTAGAATATCCAAAAGACGTAAATCGATACGTCGAATCAGTTCTAGCTATAATAGTTGAAATCTACGCTGTCTACGAATATTAGCGAAAGGGTTATTGCCTTCGCATTATGAAGCGATTGCTATTGAATAGATTAAGCGCTAAAAATGGACTTTTAAGGACCACGTGAAGTCCGCCAAATTAAAGCACTATAAAGAGTATTAATAGTGGAGAAGCCAAATGTCACTATTATGTGTAACACAATCCACCCACGTTTTTCGTCAGAATTAAGAAAATAATTATTTCTCTGTATTTAATTGCACCATTAATTTAATTCATTAAACCTGAGTAAACATAACTTACAAAACTCTGATATGTCAAATTCATTTTAATTCTCTTCCTTACTGTGATGTTTTGACACCCCTGAGTATCATAAATAATAGTTTGCCTTTTCATTCTTAGAAAGACAATTATCCGTACTCGTAATGGCGAGTAAAATTACCAAAACTCGAGTATAGGAAACACTGGAAAAAACATTAAATTTGAAGAAAACTTTCTATATTTGGCAAATACTCTACAACCAGTAAACATGGATCAAAAGAAATTAAACACTTTGCCACCTTGACGTTTTTGGCACCTTTTGAACGGCTCGTCAATCGTTTTCAGTTGCTTTACGCAAAGTGCCTATTAGTTTATTAATTAAATAATTTCAAGGTAAAAAGCAAATAGTATTGGATGGCATTACGTGCAAATACACATTCTATTCTTTTATCTCAATAATTGAAATCCATAATGGAGTAATCAAGTTATTCTCCATGTAAATAAGGGCCTGAGTTGGAATCAACTAATTTGGCAAATCTAAAAAAATTGAAGATCATTGTAATATCAGGTTTTTCCCCCTACTCTTAAACCACTTTCATATGCAACACAAATTAGAATATCCCACTTTTAACTCTAAACCCTGGTTTGGCATTATTTTCAATGTTTGAATACCATAGTCTCTTCCTTGTCGGTCTAAAAAACTAATATATTATTCCAGTAAGGAATTAAATTTGTTTATCCTATCAACTGAGAGTGTCCTCGTTTGCCCACGCTTAAAACTCACTCGCCGTTTGCCACCTTGTCGTGTTCTGTCCTGTCCGTTGAATTTGTCCAAGCATGACCAAGCTTTAGGGGAAGCCAGACAATTCATTACTTGTTGTAGTCACAAAATTGCCAAAGCCTCAATTCAATGAATATTCGGAGGTAGTATTGAAATGGTTGTGGGTGAGAGATAAGAAATAGAGATAAGGCAATGGGTGTAGCTAAATAAGGAGAGATGCGGCTGTTTTTTTTTCCTCTGGTGTTTGAAAAGAAAATTATTCAATACTTTAATTGACTCTGATTTTGCATACGCGGTGAATTATTCCCCACAAACTTAAAAGTGACTTGCAATTTAGTAGCCAACCATGTTCAATAGATGGACACAGAAGGGATATCGGTGTAACCCCCCCCCCCCAAGTACTTCTGTTCACATGGGGAAAAAGATGTTAAAAATACTAAAAGTCGGATTTATGATGAAATCGGCTTACTCTTTTTTCCCCGAAACTCCGAAATGAACTATCTAAATAGCGTCTCTAGAATGGTAAAAATATCATTCCTATATGAGACTTACCTGTCCAACTAGTTGGCGATTTTGCCATGATGGAAGGTTGTAAAGCGTTTTAGACAGGCCATTAGGAGTAAATACCAACTGTGTACATCGTAAGGTTGGTTGTGTTGAATGCCGTTTTGACAAAGATTTGGCACTGTGTAGTTAGTTAGAAACTAACGGATGAGGTCAGGTAAAAGTGCTTGTACAGTTCAGAGACTTCAGCATCTCAAATGAAAGTAAAACTGTTTAGTGATTAATTTTCTGTAAATCCAATCTATCCAAGTATACTTTATAGTTATTCTATCACACTACTGCTAGTCAGTTTCAAAGAAAAAAATAGAGTAAACTTTTCAACTTAAATTACAACACAACTAGCCAATGCATACAAGTAGCCAGTTTCGTAAAATACAAGCATTAACAATTAGAGTTCGTTTATATATCTTAGTCACTTGTCAAACAGATTCATTTAACCTAGGCTGCTAAAACGCCTATCAAAGTCCTTCTGGAATGTAAAAAAGTTTAATTAGGCGAAATTGCAGTTACGTTAAAGCTTTATAATTATCATCACAAAGCAGCACACGATTCAAGAATATTATTGGCTAGTTCAGTGGCCAATGAAAAGATGGTTTTAAACACAAAAAGATTACATTCACACCGCCTCGCACGGCGCAAAATCAAACGACATACTTATTACGGATTTATTATGAATGGTCCCTCTCAGAGACCCGTGGATCCTTCTCCTATGTCGGACAATCAAGCGCTTATGATCAACAGAGCAATAAATGCTTTAAATATGACACAGGACAAGGTGCAATTAATTTTATTTAATCACACTTAAGGAAACTGCTCGATTTTAAAGCTTTTTTCTCTATTCTTCTGTAGATGGTGCAAATTTGTAGGATCATATTAATAGTACTTTTTACAACAAATATTATTGGAAATTTATCAGTACTTTTTGCTATGTGTGGAACCGGCAGGAAAAAGAGGATGAGGTTTTTCATTTTGAATCTGGCCATAACAGGTAGGTTCGCATATAGTGGTCTCCTTCAGTTTTATTATATTTATTGTTTCATTTTTGCGAATGCATTTCTACGAAGATGGAAAATAGTTTGATATGCTAGAACGAATATGCTTTTTCGTCTTCCTGAAAACGTTTGTTAATAATTGCAGTTGGTATGAGAACTGCACTTTAGGGAGAAATTACGCCAACGAAATTGTTATATCAGCCTTTAATTAACTCTGTATGCTGCTCTCGTTTTGTCCCTGAAGCAATCATAATTGCTATGGTGCCATCGCTTCATGAAAACACAAACACACCCCCCCCCCCCTCCTCCCAAATGCTAATAATGAATCGCTTTCATATTTGATTCCTAAAAACTTTAACAAAGCAATTGCTCTTTATACACAAATAGCCGATTGTTTCATTCATAACTAGTTTAACCCGCCTTATTACGAAGGACTTTGAAAAATATTTTAAAAGTAGAAACTTCATTGAATGCCTGATTCCTCAAGTGCATATTATTCCACCTCTAACACGACAATGTGTGCATTCATTTACTCCTTCTAGATATTTTTGTTGCAATTGGAGCTATATTGCCGGAATTAATATTGTACATTGTGAAAAATTTTTACGCACCAGAATTTGTGTGCCGAATGGTGAAATATATGCAAGTAAGTTAGCCTTATGTTAAAATTTAGCTTAATTATTTTAGAATCTCTTTATGTTGTCCTTGACTAAAAAATCTTTTAAGAATATTTTTTCAATGTTGATAATGTTGCTTTGTATGTAAATTTGCTAAAATGTATAAACTGATCGATTACTTTGCATCTCAATTTGTTTTAATGCCCAGTTTAATTGCTGCCTTAATGTCACCCATTATTTCAAGATCAAAGACCTGCCTTTATCTGCATTATATAATCCCGCAACTTCATATAATAATAGAACAGGGTAAGTAAACGAACTCGGTCTAATTTTAAAAATGTGGTCATTTCTGTTTGCAGCAACTAAAGGTAGGATCTTCTCGCGGGTTCTTCGCTCTCGTGTGATCGAAAAAAACACACAATAAGGACTTATTACTACCTGTTATGCATGCTTATTAAGAGTTTCTTTATAAGCAAATGGGTACACTTTCATTGATAGTGCTTGGCCAACAATATTTACAAATTTTTGAGACAGGAGATCACCCAACTCTATCCCCACGATCACGATCATAAACGAAGATTCTCCATGGCACCATCAATACTGACTTTTTATAAGAGAAAATCGCTAACAACATATTATTCGTAATTTAAATAAACGTTCTGGTTTTTTAACTTATTTATGTATAGAACTCAAAACAGCACAGTAATCAATTTTCGAATTTAGAAATATGTGTTCCTAATTCAGTACAACACAGGCTTAGGATGCACTAATTAATGAAGCTAACTTTTATTCTCTTTTAGTATTTAAGTGTTCATTTTTTCATACTTTTGAGCTTAGTTTAATCATAATAAAATCCAATGAAGTAATTGTATTTAAGTTAGGCTGCTTTTGATACAAAATTTTTTTGGATGAATTTAACTTATATTTTGATAATATGCATCAAATTCATTGACAAATTAAAAGGTTAGAATCACTTCAAATTAATGACTTTCAAAGCTGTTTAATTTTGGTTATCATGAGGTATAGTGAACTAGTGGTTAAAAATAGTGGCAATATCAATAAATTTGGATATCTGGGGTTAACTCTAAAAGGAAACTCATATTTTATCTCCGACCTTGTTTAAAGGAATCTCCTAGGTGATTAACTACCAGCGCCACTGGATATGCGTGGATATATGTCTGTCTTACAACTCCTAAATTGTCCCACGCGCACGTTGATCACTGCATGAACAGTACTCATAAAGGTTTACTAAATTTGCATTTGCTAGTGATATCGATTTTTTGTGTTTTCCTTTATTTTTTAAGCCACTTATTTATAAACTCAAGAAATCCCCTATCATTAACTTAAAATAATAATTTTGCTTTGTGAGGGAGAAACTAACGAACACGAAAGAGACGTTTTCCAATTTTATCGTTTTAGGGGACGTCGATTTACGCGAGTTCTTTTGCTCTAATTTTGTTGAGTTTTGATCGAGCAGAAGTGGTCATTAATCCCATGCGATCGACAAAAAAGGTTTGCTTTGGTGGTAGGTTTGATTTCTACATAATTACTTCCATTTTATAAAAGATCACCTTTTCTTTTAATGTTTAGAAATATTATAATTGTGGCTTTTGAAACTTTGTTTGCATCGCGGATATGTGATTTATAGTTTACTGAAATATTTGCTATCATATACCTAAATTTGGGATATTTAGACTATTTTTTGCCCAATAATTAGAAAGACGTGTTATAGATTTCATACAATAATAATAATAATAGTAAATAGTTATTAAGGTCTATAAGTAAATTTTTGCAAAATTTAATTTAAGGCAATTGAACATATATTGAATATTTTGTGGAAAAGTTATATATTGGACTTAGTTAAGTTAAATATCGAGGGTTTCTTGTTATTAAATTTGCATACACTACTTAATATCAAGAAATATATATTTCACTACATCTTTAAGTGGTGATTGTTGAAGGCAAACAGAATATTGCCTTCTAAAAAGGCATCTTGAACAGCACTTCTTTCATTTATCTACTTTACTAATCATGTAATTTAAATTTCTGAAAAGGAAATACGCCATATATTGCATGTATTGCGAAGAGTGATTATAGGTTTGTTGAATTTGCGACCAATATTATTCGCCGGACTTACTGCTATCCAATTTCAGTTGTCCTGGGGAATAAATATCTTATATAAGGAAATTTTATGAAAGATCCCTATTCTTTAAATTTTTTAAACGTCTTATAATATTTTCTTAACACCCTTAAGAATTCAAAAAAATATCTTGCTGTCAAAAATATTTAAATGGCCCAGCGTTTTATATACAGCCTTAAATACCCAAACGATTAAATTTAACTTTTAAAGGCTCTATGCATCCGCAGTTTTGTTTTTAAATTTCATGTTGACAAATGAAGGTGCATAGATGTAATTGACACTTATAGACATTAAGTTACATAAATCTATTAATAAATCATAAATATGCTTATTTTGTTCAGGTAAAATTATATTTTTAGAAAATGTTGTTGCAATATATATCATATATGCAAATATGAGATACATATCCACCTGGTTGTAAGCAAAACCGAGGTTAAACTTTACGCAATATTGATTAGTGTACTTTAGCTGCGTGCCATTATTATGCATCATTCCGACCTGTCGTAAGCTATTTATACTCAAAATCATCACAGTATGCAGAATATAAGAACGCAGGGCGATATTTGAATTTGAACAGAATACCTCCGAGTTTAAGCTGAGTATTAGTGCTTCCATTTATTTTCCATATTGCAACTCACCAGAGTTCCGTCAAAGTCAGCGTAAATTAATACTTATTAATAATTTATGATTTTCAGTCCCTTAAAACAAAATTATCCCTTCTATTTCTTTCAATTTTAGTAATGCATCGGAAAATGCTGGTCATCTGCAGTTGGGCAGCTGCAGGCATTTTCGGATTGCCAAGTCCAATTTTGGCTCGAATTGTAAACCAAACATGTGTTTATGATTTTACACGTGTCACACCAAAAGTGAGTAACACCACTATTTAAGTAATACTCTCACTAAGGCACAATAATGTCATGCAAAGCTAATCTGACTTACTATGGACTTGGTGGGAATTTCTTATTTATATTCTGGCTGTTTATTAATATAAACAGTATTGGAATTGAATTTCCAAGCTGTTTAGAATATATTTTTATTCTAGTTCAATTTTATCTTTCACTCATGATATAATCATTACGATTTTTGACCTTCTGTTATAATTTAAAATGAGCGAGATTTGTTATGCTCAATGATGAAAATTAATTCTACCAGAATTCATGTTGATTTCGCCTTATTGCGTTTGATTCTTCTGTATTTTATTTGTCATTAAATATTTTATTTAAGATTTATGTGATTAGAGAATTTAGTTGGATGGCGCTTTTAGGGAATTTTAAAGTGAACTGATGTCTGTAGAAAGTATGCCATTAATAAATCATTTTTTCTCTCAAACGAGATCAATTTTTCTAAATAAGTTCTTTTTTTCATTAAATAGAATAATTATCCGAGTTAGTTTCCAAAACTAAGTATTTTTATGCATAAAAGCGGTCAAGCAATTTGATTGTTAATTTCTAACCCCTTTTAACTCCATGAGCGCGCGAATGGTCACCCTAGGGCTGCGAGCCCCCTTTTCAAACTTCAATCGTTGTCACCTCAATGGCACCTGTTAACAAGAAACTGGGTCTGAAATATGAATATTTATTAAACCAGTAACGAAACTTAACATTTCGCTGCTATTTATAATGTCTAGTATCGATCTCATCACATAAATTACAATTTCTTCAATCGCGTATAAACAAAGTTCTAGTGTACATCGGCTTTTAAAGTTTGATTAAGAGCGTTAATAAGAGCCATGATAACGAAAAATAGACAAAGGACTTAGCTAGAAATGAGAAGGGATGGGCGAACCATTTCCCAGTGCCTATACACCAATTCCTCAAATAGGCTAGAGGCAGAGATAATAAAGTTGGGAAAGCAATTTTCCCAGCTATGTAATTGTAAATATAAAAATTCAAAGAGAATCTTGCATAGTTCCGGTTTAACCTAATACATTATTCAAGATATACTTTACGAATTACTCTTCGATGCTAATTTTGAATAGATTTTATAAGTTTTTTGTTAAAGTTAAGGACAAATCTACTTTAGTTTAGCTTTTACTTTTTAGTTATTTGATATTGGACGGAAATGAAAGCGTAATTGTAAATATCTCATTATCCTCTTTAACGCAGGAGGTTAAAATATGATCGAACGCAATGTATATCTTGATTTTGGTAACCGATTGTAGGTGATTTGTGTGTCTTGGGTGAATATGCCTTTAAAAATTCGCATCGTTTTATACAATCCAGTCGAAGTTCGCCGAAAGGAAATTTCACACTTCCGAATGAAACGGTAAACAATGGTTTACTGCTTCTAGAATTCTGTAGTGTTCAAACATAAAATTTGCTGAAAAATATTAAAATATATGTAAATTCTTTTCATCTTTCTATTTCAGAGAGTGTTCGACTTCGTCTCATTAATTGTAAATTTTAATTTAATTCAAAACTAGCGTTATAAAACCCTTAAGATTGAATATATTTCTGCTAGTCGACACCCTTACCATTAAACCCCAAATGAAAGGCAGTTATGGTAGTTTTTTAAAAGTGTTTTGCCCTTTTTATATATAATTTAAAAGAAGTTGGTTTTTTAATAGAATTTGCAGTCAATGTTAATTAGATGGAGTTGGTACTTGAGGAAACAAATGGCTTAGATTATACCAATAAAGGAAACGATTGTTGGACATAAATATGAAGCATTCTTTTATTTGTCAAGAAACCGTGTGTCATAACCGATTCATCGTCAAGGAGATGTCTGCTTTTCAATTCATTAACAATAGACAGTAGAATGCCTATATGTCAATTTCCTATTCCTTTACACTTTAATGAAGCAACCATCAAAGACACTAGATAAGCTAAAATTTGACTTATCCATATTCAAATAAATATTGCTAGCAAATGTCGAGCGGATTGTGTATGAAATAAGGTAATTTATATTCTTATGTGTAACCGCGTACAATTTCTCTCATAGGCCTACATTGTAAGTGTGTCCGTGACAGCGTTCTTCTTACCAGCCCTCTTTATTGCCGTCTGTCATGTCATTATGGTGGTGCGGATATGGCAAGCCGGTGTTACTACCGATAAAGATTCGATAGTTCAAACCGACAAGCCGGCATCGAAACTCCGTCGAGTCGTGACGCATATGTTCCATGATCCTCAAACCCAACAGACTAATAGTAATTCGGAAAGCAAAACGATTTCTCAAAGCACCAAATTTGTCCCCCTCTTGTCTTCAACCGGTTGTATTCCACGGGCGAGAATAAAGACGGTGAAAATGACACTTGTTATAGTTTCAGGTTCGAAATAAACTATTTTATTTACACTCTTTAGTATTTAATCAGATCTACATGCATTTTCAGTTACCTCCACAAATAAAATTCATTTTGAAATAACTACTTCATACATTGCGTTATTTGATCCAAACATATTGAACTGTTTTTCTGATTTTTATTATTATTTAAACGTTTATGTGTTGTGCATATTCTTAGAGAATGTATATTAACCTTGTTAGGAATGTAGCCATCTTAACAGTTATGATTGCAGAAATAGAAAATGGGCTCTTAGATGACAACGGCTCGTAGTAATAAACAAAATTGATAAGAGAAATTTATTTGAACTTTGGGCAAAACAACAACTTGAGATATTGTGAATGAGTTGCAAACCTATGGTGTCTATCTGCCGTTAACGTTAGTTATTTGATTGATTTCCTATTTACATTGGACGTCAAGTAGCATTTCTAATTGCTATTAAATAAATTTGGAAATTTGAGGTACAAAAACGTGAAAATTTAGCTGAAGGACTTTAATGGAGAAAAAGACGGATGTCAAGACGGACAACTGTAGTCACAAGTTTTCAATTAATCTAATTACTTTACTTTTATTAATAGATTTAAAACTATAATTTTTGTAAATAACTTCAAATGCTTTCCTAAATTTTACTTCCCGTTTACTTTAACTTGTGATTGCGTTTCCTTTTAGTTTATATAATATGCTGCTGTCCGTTTGTTATATACAACATTCTCACAACCTATAAAATTATTGGAAGACACACGCCCAAACTTTATGCTATTTCTCCGCTAATTCAAGTAAGTGTTTTCAATTTGGCAAATCAAAGTAGACTGACTCTTTTATCTATTTAAATTATCACTATTTATATGTTAAAGAAAAATCAGGAAAAATTTTAACACAAAATTATTTTAGGCGTTAATTGGTGATTGAATTTCGTATTTTTAAAAGAAAAAAACATTTTATTAGTATTATAAGAAATGTTGTAAATTTAGATTATCCCAGTATGACTGCGTTCAATGCAAAATGCATATTGAAATGCGATGTTTAATTTAGTTGAGCAGACTTAAATTAAGTTGTTTGACTAATTATTGTTAAGATGCAAGCGCCAGTCATGTCTTTTCGTTGATATTTCTATGGCATCGTGTCTGTTTCCATGTGTACACAACAAATTGTCTAAGGCTGTCTGGATTAGGTCTTATCTATTTGCCAGGTGTTGATTAGCATTTCTATCACATGCATATCAACTTTAAGATCAAAATAGTTTATTTTTGAACATATAGTAATTTTATATTTGTATTTATATGACAAAAAAGGAGCAAAGATTGAGTGAAGTATAATTTATACCGGTATTCTGACTGCGTGTAACATAAATATCAGCACAAAACGAGCACAAACTCTCACAAATTAGTTGAATTATTTTTTTGTCACTCATATTGTTTGTATAAATTTAAAAAATACATACAATAGTTAGGTGAAATTTTCATATTCTACTAAGGTTACCTTGATGAAGATATAAAATCATATGAGAGTTCGTATCTGAGAGTACGTTTAATTGCATTATAATAAATAAAATGTCACCAACATTAATAATGTTAATTTTGATACGGTTGCAACATAGTTAAATTCGACATGAACAAAAAGACTTATTGATAACTTGAAATATCTCCAACAATGTATTGAAGCTTTACATATTTAAACAAAAGCCTAAATTTATAAACAAGTTAGCAAGTAAGGTATTCTGACCAGTTAGTAAATGATAATTTTAAGGAGATCAAATAGGATCAGGGACATTTGATTTCCAACAAAATTTTCATCATTTCAATAGGTTGAATTCATTCCAATAACTTTTCCTATGTAGCGAGATTTTAACAAAATCCAATAATTTTAACCTCTTATGTTACCATTAGAAATAACTCTTTGCTTTGAAATCTCTCAGATGAGAGATGTGTTATAAAAACCTTTCACATTTTTTTCTTCAATTAAAAATAACAAATTAATATTTAGCGAACTATTATAGCGTGAAAATATTAAGATAAAAAATACGGAGTAAGTGTATTTCATTTCCAAATAAATGCCAAACTTGCATAAAAGCGTTTATCTAACATTTATATTTTGAAAACAAGCAGGTTCTAAAGTCTATTTAAATGTGTAAACTTGCAAGCATATCAATTGCCTATTATCCTTTAACAGAAGTAAAATGTAGGAAATTTATTCTTTTCGTGAAGCTTATAATTTATAACTTTTGCAATTGATCAACATTTTCAACAAAATTCTTTAAATAATTCATAGTAGTAAAAATATGAACATAATACAATCAATGCATTTGTCGCAAAAGTAATTAATACTAAGAGAAAAAGATGCCGTTTAGGGTAGGATGAAACAAAAGAAAACTCAAAGAAAGTCAGAAACTTTGACTTTCCAAAAGTGGCTGACGGTATTATGCAACTAAATAGGAAAAATTATTGTTGTTGAATAATAATTTCTTTGTCAATGCATAGCTCTAAAATATTACAAAAAATACATATTTGTGCTAATCATATTAAATGTCCACTTAAATTGGCTAGAATATATTGATTATTTAAGAATGATCAGAGAATTAATAAAGAGATTAAATTTAATCGAATTGATAACTGCGAATATTGAATATTTTTTCTAGCCATTAGCGTCAATTAATTCCTCTGTGAACCCACTGATCTTCTGGATATTCAGTGCTCATACGATTATTACGGAGCGCCGAAAGAACCGTCAAAGGTGTGTACGTTCAAAAAAAATACTTTTATTTAAGATAATATTACCATTTATTGCATTTAAAATCATGAATAAAAATATTGATTATTTTTCAAGAACACAAGTTCTTCATTATTTCTGAAATTATTGAAATTACCTGATTGTTCTGATACATTTTGTAAGAGGAAGACTAAATCAAGAAAATTAGCAATCGGAATATTTTTTAATAGATTATTTGATGTAACGTCAATGTAGTTACTTTGAAATAATCTTAAATTTGTAGGGAACTAGGTATTCAATTTGGTACTCAGAAAATAGTCTTTATTTTAGGCATTTAAGTTTTCAATGCACGCTCAACTTTTTTATAAATTACATATGTTTGATAATTTTAAAATTCTACATACTTTTCATTCAATACACCTATTAGAGTATGTGTATATTCGATTTATTTACTCATATAGCAGATTTACTTAAATTAACTTTGCTAAATTAATTAATCTATTTTAGTTTTTGAGTTAAACAATATTTGTAGCACGGTTTAGTTGTAATATTTGTCTCATAGGTATTACATCAATATCGAAATATGAATACATTA
This sequence comes from Rodentolepis nana, assembly GCA_900617975.1. Classification (NCBI taxonomy): domain Eukaryota; kingdom Metazoa; phylum Platyhelminthes; class Cestoda; order Cyclophyllidea; family Hymenolepididae; genus Rodentolepis; species Rodentolepis nana. The sequence goes on from UZAE01012178.1 coordinate 33,623, forward strand.
TTTAAGCATTTTTACATTATGACATTAATGTAAAAAGCGTTAGATAACTTTTCTTTTACAATGGGAAAATTGAATGTATTAAATGGCTGCGATCCGATGCTTTGGTCAAAATATCTCAATTAATGATTAGTGATATCTGATTCCAAAGTAATCAGTAGTCACATATTTTAAAACAGATATTTATTTACGTCTAAGCCCTTTAAAATTGTATAACTATCATAAAAGTGGTGCGTTTACATCCTCATAACAGTTAAATTTGTTGAATCACTTCTCTTTCTCTCTCTCTCTCTCTCTGTTTATAGAATGACAAGATTTCAAGTACAATAGAAACAGTTGTTATTTTACGTCGATAAACGTTTAAAAACACTAAGTTATTGGGTGCATAACTATATTACTACCTTTCAGTAAATTGGCATTTAAATGGAAGGAAAGAATAGATGACGATGCTTTTCTATTGAGACTTTTGCGAATAAATTTATTTAATTCACTTAAACTATTTTAGATCCGATGTAGTCTCTTAAAATAACCTTTTCCATCGAGGATCGATTTCAATAAATTATAAATTTTGCAACCAAATATATCGTTTACCGCTTATCTTTCTTTAAAATATGCAACCCAAGCAGTAAGGGCAAGGTTAGACAGAAGTTTTATTCTCATGGGATATTTAAATATTCAAAGAAGGGTTTGGAGCCTTTCGAAGTCAACGCAAAATTATGAAGAAATGAGGTACTGCAATAAATTCCAAACTCGATAAATTTCTTCAGAATTATTATTCTCATTGTGACTTGTGCCCTCTAAGAGCAAGTTTCAAATTTGAATTCTATGAATTTTATTTTAGAATAGTAAAACAAAGATTTACAATATTTTATGCTTAGGATGCATTTCAATTTTGCTGAGTGTTTAAACACATAAATTTTCGTCCCTCCGTTTATCAACAGCAATTAATCTGCGGTGCTATTTTTTTCGATTTGGTTTCGTGATATTTTACAAAATGACAACTCCCAAATTTAATTTCATTTGAGAATTTCATTTTCTTAAGTGAATCTCGCCTTAAACAACCTACATTATGAGATGGAGTCTCAGACTAATAGTTTTAAACTACGATAGGTTGGAATTTTAGCTTTTTAAACTTTTCGAGTTTGTAGGAGGATTAAATGGGCTAAACATTTGCTTTTCAAACTAATTAAAATGTTATTAATCTAATAGAAATTTGTTAGTTTCAAAAGAGGCCAAGTTTCTAAATATATTTTATGCATAAATTGTTATAAAGCAAGAATTTTTTTAAGGAATTAAAATCTGCATTCTTCATGAAAAAAAATTTAAACTGAATTTATACTGAAATTCTCCCCTTTTAATGCGAATCTAATTTGTAAAATAAATTGATCATTATTTATTACGCGAGCTAGCAGTTGACAGTTAGTATCTCACATGGATATGCCTTTAAAAAATATTTTTCGATCATGTAATCTTCCTATTACTTGCAAGGAAGTCTTTAATTTAAAATTAAAATTTAAATCACTTCATTCGACAACATCAAAATTAAAGAAAAAACTATTTGCTGATTTACTGTCTTGTTCATATTAATACTATAATTTATTTACCATTTTATTTGATATTTTGATGTAATTACATTGTATTGACCTTCATTCCCTTGTAGTAAGGTGGTGCAGCGACAGCATCGTCGTTGGAAATGCAGAGATCGAAATCGAATATGCCAAAGCAGGGAGGAACGCAGTGAGGAGCCAATGACTTTGAAAGCTCGGCGTAATGAATATCGGTACGCAAATAACCGGAAGAGAATTCTTACCAACCATAAGGAAGAGGAGAGTGTTGAAGTCATTCACAGTGAAACTACTCCACCACCCTCTTCAGACACTATTACCCTAAAGAAATCCGAGGAGAATTCGTACCTTAATAAGGAGGAAATCAATCCAATTAAAAATACTTCCTATTCCTCTAAAGGAAATTAGATTTGTTGTATATAGTTGAGCTTTAACAATAATATTTTCAAATTTAAAAACTATCTTTTGTTTCAGTCACAGAAGGTGAGTTAAAAATGTGAGCAAAACTCACAGCCAAATTTTTAATAATTATTATACCATAATTAGTTTATTTAACAGGTGCCAAAAGCGCATGAATGCAAAATGCTATTTGCGAAACCCTCTAATTTGGCTATAAAGCAATTTGATTTTATAGACAAGTAGATTATGTGTACGGATGAAGTTTCGTAAATGCTGAGAATAATCCTAACGTAACTGGACAAAGTTATCTCATATGCGATCGAACAGTCGAACCTGCGGCTATGCTACTGAACATAATAGGTTAAGATTGCAGAGACTTTTCAGCCAATCAAAAATCGACAGTTACTTCTTGCTCAGCATGGCCAAAACAGCATTTAATGACCAAACATGCCAGTGTCCCCACCGCTCAGATTAGTACTATTCACACCACAAATTCTGTTCCTCCAAGAGTATTGTGGTGACCTTGGTAATTTCGGAGATTATTCATTGGAGAGGACTTTATCATAGATTGAGGAGGTTCCTTTCAGATTTATTTGTGCAACAAATAAAATTAATCAAATAAACTTACATAGCTTTGAGAATGTTTTATTGCAATCATTATTAAAACACCATTCGCTCAGCACTTTCTTTTGGGTTGCTTCGTTAAGTTATAATTTTTTTTTATTTCTCGGCTGTTAAAGAACTACGTAAATTAGGTTCAGCGAACTGTTTTAAGATTAAAAAACTTAATATTAAACTGGAGATACCTTGGACAAATTTTGACGTGAATATACTCTTCCTAGTATTAGTAAAAACAATGAGGAAATTAATCGGATGAAATCTTCAGAATTTAGGTTTCAAATGCGCTATTGGAATTAACTCCACTTGACTTTTTGAATATTTGTTTTGACACTGCTATTTTTCCCACTAATATACAAAATTGTAAGTTTTGATGATAAAAAAAACTGATGACAACACACCGCTAAACAATGGTGAACTCCATCAAACAAGTTATTCATTTTCAGCTAATAGAATCGAATCCAAACTTCGAGCAACATAAACATAGGAAATTGTCTCACTTCATTTGTTCAGCAGACTCGATTTGAGTAGCAGTGTGTAAATGGGAACTTAACATTTAAGAAAATGAAGCTTTCCTATTCGTTTTCTACTTTTCAGTAAATGACCATCTATAATGAGCAGTTCATAATTACTGTTATTATTTAAACAAGAAGAGCAGACCTTTTCATTTAAGTTCGGTTTTGCCTTCAACAGTTGGGAAGCCTAATGAATTAAAAAAAAGATATTTAGCAATTTTAAATCCAGCATGCCAAAGATGCTATAGACAAACATTCAAAGTTATCATAACTTTCTAAGCTACATTTCTTCAGCTTTAAAGTAACGATTTATCCGAAAATTATTCGAATCTAAGTGTAGTTGATAAATTTTAGGAACCATTTGTTCAAATAAAAAAAGAGTTTAATACATTCGTGGCGGATGTAATAGCAAGGACCTTAACGTTGCAAGTGGAAACCCGTTAGAGAAAATAAACTACAAATGCCTATCTCGACAGAGGCATTCATCTCAGCTTTTCATTTTCATGGCTCTTTAGTTTTGAAATTCAAAAGTCAGGCTTGCGGCAGAGCAGAGAAAATTTATAATCTTTACCCTTGCTACTTTTGAACAAAGTCCTAAAATCAAAACTAGTTTAATGAACGTCCAAGACATCTTAAAACGGGTCAAAGTCCTACTTGTTACTAATTAACTCTGATTGAATGTTTAGGGCTTACGTCGCTGCTCCATTCCAAATTGAGGAATAGCATTTTTTGATTGCAACCATCTTCAACAGATGTTTTATAATAAGTCTGTATCTCCGACCAAATATTAGGTGGGCAACTAAGTCATTGCCGATTTCAAATAAGAAGGCAAATTTGGAATTTTTGTTTAAAAATATAACTTTATTCAATTAGATATTGGCCGTTCTTGTCGATCACCTTTTTCCATCGCTCTGGCAGAGTAAAAATTCCCCGTTCGTAAAATGTCTGGTCTTTGCTATTAAAAAACTGAATTAGGTGTGTTCCGACATCATCCGCGTTGTTAAAAATTTTACCATTTAAAGAGTTGTGCATGGAACGAAACAAATGGTAATCCGAAGGCGCAAGGTCAGGGCTATATGGTGGGTGTGACAAAACATCCCAACTCAGTTCCAATAATTTTTGCCGAGTAACCAAAGATGTGTGGGGGGGGGGCCTTGCGTTATCATGATGGAAAACAACACCCTTCCGCCGATTTGATAATGCCGGCCGCTTATCTTCAATTGCATCCTTCAGTTTTTCGAGTTCTTCAACATACACATTTGAATTTATCGTTTGGTTCTGCGGCATGACTTCAAAATACAAAATTCCTTTGTGATCCCCCCCCCCAGACTGACAGCATAATCTTTTTTGGTGAATCTCTGCTTTTCATACTGTTTGGGCTGGTTGATCTTGCTTCACCCATGATCTCTTGCCAGTAACATTGTTATAAACTATCCACTTTTCGTCGCCAGTAACTAGGTTCTTCAGAAATGGATCATTCTCATTGCGTTTCAGTAGCGGCGAATCACAGATGCTAATCCGTTGCGTCAAATGAATTTCCTTTAACTGGTGAGGGATCCATAAATCAAGTTTCTTGACATAACCAAGGGTTTTTAATTTTTTTTTCAATGCATGTATGCGACACATTGAGCTTCTCTGCAATATCTCGTGTTGTGCTGTGACGATTTGAATCGATAATGGCCTTGATATGGGTTTCATCCACTTCGACTGGGCGGCCAGATCGTTGTGAATTTTTCAGTGAAAAAGCACCGGAACGAAATCTTTCAAACCAATTTCGACACTGCCTTTCTTTAAAGGCGGCTTCATCTCCATATACGGCACATAACTTCTTTTGTGCTTGCGATGCGTTCTTGCCTTTTCGGAAGTAAAACAATAAAATGTGTCGGAAGTGCACGTCCTGTTCTTTCATTTTTCAATTTTGATAAAAACAAAACTAAAGAACTAAACAAAAAAAATTTTTACTAATTAACTTAGAAGACCATACAGTAAGAAACAAATATAGGTTAGATGCTCTGGCCACGTTAACAGAACAAAAGAAAGTATAGAGTGAATCCGTCAACGAAAACGGCAATGACTTAGTGGCCAAACCAATAAAAACCCACGAATTTGCAGCTAAGCGACCGTATTATGTAGTTGGATAGAAGCTCCATGAGCTTACTACATCAGCCAAAAAAATTTTACTGCACAACGCGTAAATGTTAAGCTTTTAATTCTAGAAAAGTAAACGGACTTTATCTGAAAAATCGCGCAAATTTTTTGCTAAAATTTTCTTATTCAAATTTATTAATTAATGTGTGAGGATTTAATTGTCTGATGAGGTGCTGAAGATTTAATTTGTATTTTTAATTAGTTTTTTTTTGTATATATATCAAACAAATCAAAATAGCACTGTAAAAAAGCATTCAATTTCTAAATCGAGTTGTCAATTTTTAATAATGCCTTTCAGCTGTTTTTCAATAATCAAAATGAATAATATATTATATAACAATATTTATAATTTAATTTCAATATGGAGAATTATAATTCAATTGTTTTCAAATAAAAGGGTAAATCATCTCTATTAAAAGCCGCATACTTTCTAATTTAAATTAAAAAATTTAAATGCTTAGACATTTATTTCATGAATTTTTATTAATAAATTGGTAACACTTGACATTAGATATTTTTAATTTATATTAACCTAATAAATTAAATTAAATTTTAATTAAATCACAGGGATAAAAATTGTGAAACAGGTAAAAACCCGAAAAACCGTACTATTTATTGCTCCGAATTGCAATCAAAAACTTGCCCATGTAATTGGAATGCAATTATTTTGTCCTCAAGATAAAACTAACTGACACGTGTTAGCAACGTCAAATACATACACATATAAATAAGCACATTTATTGCCAAAAAGAAATATATTCAAAATTTTAATTATGTATTGTTTGCACCGAATTTAAATTTTAAATTTAATTATTTCAATCCGTTCCTCCAAATGGCATTTTGGATAGCAGCAGTCTTAAAACAAGCAAATGAATATTTAATTTTTTAACTAAAGTTAACATCAGTGTCATAAAGTGCATCTTAAAAAGGATTGATAACATCCTCATCCGGACATAAACTATTTGTTCCCTAATTAGAATAAAAATAACCTCAAATCTTTGAGCTTACCCGAGAGACGTTTAGTTTTAACTTAGCAATTACCATTAAGGTAGATAAATAAACTTAATTGGTTTTCACATAAGGATTCGTTTTATAATTAATCCTATTATTAGAATTAGGGAATTTCGTTATTTGTCTGCATTAATATGAAAAGAAGCTAACAAAAACTGAATTCTTCTCTACAAAAGACGAAGACAAAGTCTTGACAATTAAGGACGGAGAAATCTGATTTATCAATTTTAATGTTTAGTTAAGGTTTCCGAAATCCATAGCTCAAATTAGGGTTAAAATTTTACATCAATTATAGAAGTTCAAAAAATTTGAAATTCATGACATTGAAATACATAAACTTGGAAAAAAATTATTGAATATTTCCTACGCAAAGTCTATGTGTGTTCGGCTTTAATCATGACAGGTTCTTTAATCGGCTTACCTAATTTAAAGGCGTAATTTTATGCAAGCATGACTTTGATAATCTTAAATTTATGGTCTATTGCCGCGTTTAAAAGGGCCAAATTTATCTTTGATTTTGCTCAATTAGAGGCTGTTTCCCGGTTCTTTATTTTTCTGTCAAATTAATCAACATTCATAAAAATACCAAATATTTAGAATAATATATCTATCGAGAATTTCTCATATAAGAATACAATAATATATAAACAAGTAAGTAAATATATTTCTTCTTGTTCCATTTGCACGAGTCATTTTTAAACTTTTGTTCGAAAAATATTTATTTCAAATTAAAATATGAT
>UZAE01012178.1:43168-54731 GCA_900617975.1 Rodentolepis nana
AATTTCCTGAATGAAGAAATACAGATGAAGGGCATTTGATAAATGGTCGGTCAAAAGGCACCTAATAAGTATAAAACATGATTTTACATCCAGCCTCAATGCGCACAATTCATGGATATTCCAAGGCAATATTGTTGCATTATACACTAGTGTGCCTCAGTGACAATTATTGCTTGATTAGTAGGGACATTATTCTATTAAATCTCACAAACAAACAAATGAATTGCAAGAATTTACCAGAAAATTACTAAGAAAGAATTAGGAAAAGCTGCAAATTTGCAAAAGTACCATTTCTATCATGTATGTTTTCTCATGGATTCCATAACCCCGTTTTTTCGTAAATTTTAAAACGCCATAAATTGGACATAAAAGTTAATGTTAACTCCTAAAGCCGTTTTAAGAAAACCTGGGGAATTTATCAATCTCCTAAGCTATTTCATGACATTCCCCTGGCAAATTCGTTGAGCAAGCTGTTACAGGGTAGCATATTCCATCATTCAACACTGGTAGATAGTGCATGAACTCATAGGGCGTTGTGATAAATTCGTAACAGATAATTTCGCTGGCATATATGTTGTTCGGCACAGCATTTTCTGAGATGATGATCGCCGATTTTCAACTTGTAGGTCAAATAACTTCAAGATGACGTAACACTTTAAAAATGAACTTTTTTCATGAAAAGGGATATTTGGGACAAATATTAGCAATAAGAAAGTACTAGTATTAGGTTGGCAACTAAGTCATTGCCGATTTCAAATAAGAAGGCAAATTCGGAATTTTTGTTTAAAAATATAACTTTATTCAATTAGATATTGGCCGTTCTTGTTGATCACCTTTTTCCATCGTTCTGGCAGAGTAAAAATTCCCCGTTCGTAAAATGTCTGGTCTTTGCTATTAAAAAACTGAATTAGGTGTGTTCCGACATCATCCGCGTTGTTAAAAATTTTACCATTTAAAGAGTTGTGCATGGAACGAAACAAATGGTAATCCGAAGGCGCAAGGTCAGGGCTATATGGTGGGTGTGACAAAACATCCCAACTCAGTTCCAATAATTTTTGCCGAGTAACCAAAGATGTGTGGGGGGGGGGCCTTGCGTTATCATGATGGAAAACAACACCCTTCCGCCGATTTGATAATGCCGGCCGCTTATCTTCAATTGCATCCTTCAGTTTTTCGAGTTCTTCAACATACACATTTGAATTTATCGTTTGGTTCTGCGGCATGACTTCAAAATACAAAATTCCTTTGTGATCCCCCCCCCCCCAGACTGACAGCATAATCTTTTTTGGTGAATCTCTGCTTTTCATACTGTTTGGGCTGGTTGATCTTGCTTCACCCATGATCTCTTGCCAGTAACATTGTTATAAACTATCCACTTTTCGTCGCCAGTAACTAGGTTCTTCAGAAATGGATCATTCTCATTGCGTTTCAGTAGCGGCGAATCACAGATGCTAATCCGTTGCGTCAAATGAATTTCCTTTAACTGGTGAGGGATCCATAAATCAAGTTTCTTGACATAACCAAGGGTTTTTAATTTTTTTTTCAATGCATGTATGCGACACATTGAGCTTCTCTGCAATATCTCGTGTTGTGCTGTGACGATTTGAATCGATAATGGCCTTGATATGGGTTTCATCCACTTCGACTGGGCGGCCAGATCGTTGTGAATTTTTCAGTGAAAAAGCACCGGAACGAAATCTTTCAAACCAATTTCGACACTGCCTTTCTTTAAAGGCGGCTTCATCTCCATATACGGCACATAACTTCTTTTGTGCTTGCGATGCGTTCTTGCCTTTTCGGAAGTAAAACAATAAAATGTGTCGGAAGTGCACGTCCTGTTCTTTCATTTTTAAATTGGGATAAAAACAAAACTAAAGAACTAAACAAAAAAAATTTTTTACTAATTAACCTAGAAGCCCATACAGTAAGAAAAAATATAGGTTAGATGCTCTGGCCACGTTAACAAAACAAAAGAAAGTATAGAGTGAATCTGTCAACAAAAACGGCAATGACTTAGTTGCCAACCTAATATATTCATATATATATGAACCTTTCGTGGGGGAAATAAAGATGTCAGTGGGATTGTAGTTCCACTTTGTGTCACATTGAACTTCACATCATGGGGCCTGGAAGGTTCATTTCTATTGAAAATAACTCACAGGATATCTGAACGTAATTGAACTGTCTCTCATGAAAGTAAGTGTGCTTTCTCTTGGTCCTATTTTTCTCCATCCAACTCGAAGTTCTCTGATGCCGGAAGAATGGGAAATCGTTCGAATTGAGCTTAACTCTCACATGCCTAATTACTTCAGATTTATATCCACCTACCCGCTTATGCATGCTTTGCAAATACAAGTGAGATGCACCATTTCTCGTTGGCAAAAGTATAATTGCCTTGAAGGGAAAATGATTGACTTTAGCAAAGTAGAAAGAAGGATGTAATCAAGATAAGATGAATGGAAAGCGGCTTTATTAACTTGTTGTGAATATAACACACAATCTAAAAATTTGAACAGCAAAAACAGACTTGATACTGTTGTGCGCTCAACAGAAATACCTGCTCGTAGCTGTGAAGTAGGCGTATTTTGAACACTGGGAATAAAAGTACCACCAAGACAACATAAATTTAGTCCCATGCTGTAGTGAATAGGCAGTCCGTAAGTGAGCAATGCTGAATGAAGTTGACATATGGGACCTGGAAATGCGAACGGTTGCTCCACGTATACGCTCATTAGTTTTTATGAATCAACCATTATCTACCATGATGCCAGAGATGGTATTGTGATTGCAATATTGAATAATTAAAAAAATATAGGACGTAATGAGCTAACAAAGACAATGACTGACATAGGCGAAAAAAATGTGTACGAACACTGCAACTCATAGAGCAAAGAGTCAGCAGTGTTCGTACATATGTAAATTTCCTATTGACTCAAAAAGTGGTTCACAAACATTGTCAAACAAAAGCCATAGGAAAGATTCGAACCTCAGTGCTTCCGTCTGCATTAATTGTTAGACAATAGCATTGAACTCTGTCTCAAGTCCATAGGGTGAAAGCGAAATAGACACTCAACACTCAACACCATATAGGTTTAGATGATTCTGGTCTTGCATATCAACTTTCTCTTGAGTGCTTATTTCGCTTTCACTCCAAGTGACTTGAAACAAGGTTCAATCCTATTCTCTAGCAAGATTTTCTGAGTGCTGCTCTTAGAGCTTGCCACTCACAAACTCACATACACGCACACAAACTCATCACACACACATTTCTGTGTAAGTGCACACATCGTTGCAGCGTGCCTCAACGTCAACGCGAGAGAGCACTGCTAAGGTATGTAACGCTGCAGAGGCTGGTGCCACACCACACCATTTTCGTCACCACATACCTCATAGTAGTGTAGCAGTTTGTTCCGATCAGATACTTTATTGCCTATTGTATCAAACATGCACTATGCGTTGTCGCACGGGCATCAAGTGCACTTTGCAGCCATCGGTTAGATAATGATGAAGTTAACTTAATAGATTCAAATTCAATTTTTTTAATTTTTTGCAGAATTCCATCAGCTACATCTTCAAAATTAATGCTTTTATTTGTTAGCATTAATTGTCTTTAAGTCATGAGAGAGGGTAAGTTAAATGTACCTCTACATCCGTAAACCAACATTACTTGCTATGTTGGGCCTCCAATTCATCAAAATGTTTTTCCCTCTCTAGATCTTTTTGAAGTCTTCTCTCTTAAACCTGCTTTGACAGTTCATTCTTTGGCTGCTGTGGGTGAATCCTCGAAAATGACCTCTGGCGGATTACTACTCTGCTAAACCTTAATATATTCGCATCAATCTCCTTAGCGAAATCTCCCATTTCATAAACCCACCCAGCATCATTTCACCTAGCGGAATGCGATAGAGGTTACAGATGTCCTGACGCAGAATCAGTTCATTTGGGATTGGTGTTACTGACTGGAAGATAAACTTTTAACACTCACTCACATCCTGGCATTTAGAACAGCCCTTATCGTAGCCACCACTTCAACTATTAACTAACCATGCAGCCATTCAATTCTCACCCTCGTCAAGACCATGTGAGCAATATTGATATCTTGTGGAAAACCTTGTTTCAACTGCAAGTTCCTCCTCTCTGTATTGATATGAAGCTATGTTTCGTAAATTATCCATATGGGTTTTGTGAAATAAACCAATTAGGCAAAATATATCAATAATTCATATTCAATCACGAAGTCTGACCTTTTTGAGCTTGCAGGAAACACATAATAAAATTATGAACGGTAAAACCGATTCAAGTAGTTTGCCTCACATCTCCCTTTAATTGTTTGAAAAGGTGAAGGTGAGATTCGTTTACGTAGAAACTTTATAAAAAGCGTTGTTACTGCAAAGAGTGCAATACTTTTCAAATCTTAATCCGACCAATTTATATTGCATATATTATGGTTCATCTAAAATACTTTGTCTCCATACACTTTGCATTGAAAACTATGTTTTTAAAGAATTCATTGTATTCCATAATGTGTTACTACATTTTTCGTGCTCATACTTGAACAGTCGGCAACAATTTTTTCCATTTTCACATTTAACACTATTGAACTGGCAGTCCATTCATGTCCCTTTACAGAAATTTAATGAGTTACCAAATCTATGCAAAATAAAATCGTGAGAGATGTCTTGTAGCATGGCACTAATTGTCCATAATTGCTTCCTTTGTAAATGTGTCCGTTATCTGCAATGGCAAAATGTTGCAAGGAGTGCAAGTGGTTGGTGGTGGGTGGGGCAACAGACACTTGGTAAAATAGACTACTCAACTTTGTTATGTGCATTTAGATCATCTTTCCTTCTTAACTATTCTTCTGAAATGTCAGTTCTTCTTCGAACTCATGCCTCTTCCAATTAACGACTTATGGATCAGTGATGGGAGAGAGTGCCTAAGACAACTTTTTATTCTTCGCTGCAAAATTCAATCATTAAGATTAGAAATGGTGAGAACAAGTTTTTTTCAATGTTTTATAAGTAGCAAAATTCGTTGGGTAGGTCATTGCCCATTTTTAGGCTAATCATATCTGGCATCGTTTAGAATACCATCCCATATGAAACGTGTGTTCTCAACAAATCTCAAATGCTCTTAAACAGCGATTTCTTTCTGAAAAGTTTACCTCCTAAATAACTACACAACTGAAGGGAGCTCAGCTTCAATGCTCAATAGGATATCATTGCTCATTTGAAAATAATCTTCAGAGCTTTACTTTCCTCTTTTCAAAACGCATATAGAACACTAATGCTAATTGACCCTCGGTCTGCATCTATCTTTCCAATATATTCTACAGAAATAAAATAATCTAACGTGAAAACATAAGCAAGCAGGCCTTCCAGAGGGAGCTGTCACAAGCTGCACTCTTTCCAATGTCTTCATCAATGACACAGCTGAACTGGTACAGACAGTCACGGGCATCAAGTGCCTACTTTATGCGGTACTATGGTATTCCGCCCCTAAGAAAAAAGCTAAGGAGAGGACAGAAAGTGTCCTAAATTGTGCACTTACTTGAGAGTACGGAAAGTGACCTAAATTGTACACTTAAACTTCTAGCAAACTGGTGCGAAAACAATGGAGTGGCTATCAACACCGCTAAAACTGCTTTTCAAACATTTTCTTTGCCCATCACAGCATAAACCCGCTTCTAAGGTGCAGGGATACTTACATAGATAAAACCAATGAGTTCACTTATCTCGGAATGACGTTTGAAATAAGGCTAACATGGAAAAATCACATTGCTATAATAGCAGAACAAGTCTCCAATAGTCTAAGCATACTGAAACGCCTCGCTAGTAGCATATGGAGCTGTGCACGCTCAACCCTAAACACCACTTACAAGATGATTGTTCAACCATTAATTTTGTATTGCTGTGAGCCACTCTTTACAGCCACAGAGGTGACTCACAAACCTCTCAAAATGGCACCCAAATCTCAAATTCCCTAAAACAGCAACACGGAGTTCAATAAAATATAAATATGCTTACGTTGATTTACTTTGAACTTAAATTTATAACTTTATACCTCCATCTTCAAAGTAACTCATATTGAATTTAAAATGTTGTTTTCATTCAAATAGATTTATATAATTCTTTTTTGTGGGCAGATAGAAGCTAATTTCTGTAATGCTTTTTATTTACGTAACTTTATTTCAAATGATATGATTGATAAATAGAGCTATAAATTTGAGGTGAAAGGACTGTCATTAAAGTTTGAAAAAGCACAACACGTTAACTTATTTCAACAGGCACCTAGCATCGCGTTTAAACCTTATTGGTTTAGATGAAAAACATAGGGAACAGAACTGAAAAATCTAATTCATATCCCATTTAAGATGCCCGGTATATATGCTTCACATTGTGGAATACATACTACTTATGAAGATTAAACAGTACCAGGAATTGGGTGTACATAAATCAGTTAAGCACTCACTACAGCATGGGGCTAAATTTAATTTGTCTTGATGGTACTTTTATTCCCAATGTTCAAGATGTATCCACTTCAAAGATACTCGTGGGTACTTCAGTATCAAGGCTGTTATTGCTGTTCAAATTTTTAGATTGTGTGTAATCTTCACAAAAAGTGAATAAAGCCGGTTTCCATTCATCTTATCTCGATTACATCCTTCTTTCTACTCTGCTAAAGCCTATCTCCTTCCCTTCAAGGCAATTATAATTTTACCAAAGAGAAATAGTGCATCTCACTTGTATTTGCAAAGCATGCATAAGCGGGAAGGTGGATATAAATCCGAAGTAATTAGGCATGTGACAGTTAAGCTCAATTCGAACGATTTCTCATTCTTCCGACATCAGAGAGCTTCAAGTTGGATGGAGAAAAATAGGACCAAGAGATAGCACACCTTCTTTCATTAGAGACAGTTCAATTACGTTCAGATGTCCTGTGAGTTATTTCCAACAGAAATGAACCTCCAAAGGGGGCCCCTGATGTGAAGTTCAATGTGACACAAAGTGGAACTACAATCCCACTAACATCCTTATTTTCTCCCCAATTTAAACTGGTTTCATTTAAATTGATACATTATTATTTCAAATTTGCATTTGTAATATGAAGATTAAAAAACTTTTTTCGTTCATGTGAACTCTTGATATTGTCCCAATTTGATTGAAGTTGAGTAATTCGTTATAATTTAAAGCAGAACAATAAAAAAGTAGCACTTTTAATCAATTTAAGGAAGATTGTGGGGTGCACAATGCTGTCATAGCTAGACGAAGAGGCCACATGCGCACTCAGACAGACGTGAAGGCGCAGCGCGCAACTTTACCGTTAGTGAGCACCTACGATTCAATCCCTAGTTCTTCCTTGATTTGACAATTTCTTCATTGTATTGTATCTTCCCTGTCAGTAGCACACCTTCCAAGGAAATACATCCCACATCGTACGTCTGTTTTCTCTATAGTGTTTTGCGACAATTTATCCAATCTCTTTTATCATTTTCTCGAACGAGGAGATCTGGCGATAATGATTACTGTGTACTGGTGAAGGTGTAGCAATCCGCCACTGGTTATATCTAGGACTCGTCTTGGAAATCGCTTTCATTGCGGTATTTGTTGAATTTCTTTGAACTGCTGGTATTAACCATGAATAAAGCATTTCCGATATAATGATCCCAAATTCATGGAATATTGATACTTAAAACAATACAACGTATAAAATTTAAAATACGTTAATATTTAATTTGGGTGGTTTTAATCTCCATTACAATGAAAGCATAAAAGTGTCAAAATCTGACTCAATTATCACGGTAATAAATTAAAAATCATTAAAACTATAGGGATTAAAACACCTGGAAAAATTGGTGGAAAACCTTCACCGGGAAAATCATTTGACACATATAAACTGTCTTCACATGGTTAACTTCGAGGTATTTCTTGAGGAGGAATTAAAGAATATAATGTCTCATGTAACTTCTGCTACTTATGTCGAAGTTGGCGCGAACTATTAAACTATTACTAAGGAACCTATGACTTTAGGTCAGCAAACTCCAAATTTCACAGATATTGTTCGGCCAGAAATTTGGGAGTGGGTGGCGACAAAATATAGAAATTAAAACAAATTTAGACTCCTAATGCTCCTACTTTGTAATATACATCTAATCAACTTCAATTTCATCCTTTGACCGCACTTTATTGTCCCTTCCTAAGTTTCAATGATTTCACATTATTAAAGCTCAAAAGTATTTCTGCATTGCTTTGGATAATACCAAAACAATTCTTGTTTCTTTCAGGCTTCCCTGTGGCTCCTCAATAGAAGCATAGTTTCCAATCATCGTTCTCAGACTGCTTTCTCGATTTAATCCACAATCTTTAAAGTACAGTTTGACAGCGTGAACACTGTCAAATGGTGCAAAACAATCGATGACTGTTTTCAAGTAACACAACAGACATTTTGCAGTTTTAGGAAATTGAATTAGTATAATCCAGTAAATCAGTTTTCAAGCTTATTTGTTTTAAATGTTGCATGCATTTTATTTTATTCGATTAATGTTAGCTGAAAAGGAGAAAAATTTTTAAACAAATTAATACAACCTTAATGCCGTTTATTCCCATTATCTAATACACACGACATCAATTTAAAGTTAGTTTTTTAAACAAAGCAAAATGCCAGTTTTAAATAAACATTTAGCCGTCCATTAGAATTGCTTTAAAGAAAATAAAAGATTGCTTGGTTGGTCGAAAAAAGTGTAATGGGCCGACATGTAAAGTAGTGATTGTATTTTCTATTGCAGACAGAGTCTAGAAAGTCTTCCATTTGCTTATAAAGCCCTGCTCTGTCCTGTTCTGTCAGGGCATGAGGTCGATAATCATGACAGCTCTAATAAATGAGAATGAACCGAATGGCAGCAGCATAATCACGATTAGTATGCTGAAAAAATAAGAATGGTGAGATAGAAGGTCACAACAGGGAGCTTACAGACAGATGAAGGCGTGTCAGTACAACGAAAGTTTAAAGGATGCAAATAGTTGAAACAAGTCATTTACTTAGCCAATATCTAAGACCTTCAATACTGAGCTCTAAATAGAATTCCATGGGGCTTTAACTGCGTAGAAAATTTGACAGTATAAAAGAACAATTGAAGGCACCCACTAAGTTCTATGAACATCTCCCTTAAATACATTAAAATCTGAAAGATGGTCACATTCTGTCCAACTTGTAGTCTTCAAGTGATTGTTGCATTGAGGAATAATTGGGCAATGAAGCGATTGACTGCTAGTTAAACGGAAACATGTCAAGGCAAAAAGAAGGCCAAACGCTTAATGTCATGGGCTTAAGTAATGATTATACACCAGTGGCCTCTATATAAACTTTAAAAAGTTGGATCGAGAACTGTACACTGAGTGTAAATGCTGGTTGAGATCGGTCAGAACTCAGTCGCACTATTAATGCAACTCCTCAATGCATTGCATTTTTCCTTTTGGTCTTATCAACTCCATGCCGGAGTATTGCCGAGGTCAATGCGCTTGCCTGTGAAGTCCGCGATCATGTGTTCGAAGTCACTTGATGCATATCCAATGAGTGTAGTAGTCGACCTAATTGACTGAGTCTGAATAGTGAAAAGGTTGTTGGTTTCGAGATTGCCTCCTCAGATAGGCTCTATCCTAGTAGTGGCTCAAGTCACGTCAAAGATTAGATTTTGACAAGGGGCACATAGAGAAGTGCATACAAATTCTCCAAGGATAGAGAAGAGAATTGCAGACATGTGAAATTTTGATTCGGAAACCCTTCACCAACTGAGCATTCGAGATTATTCCGATCAGTGGACATTCGTATTTAAGCATTTTCTCTTTGCCATATTTGTATGTTTTCAGTCTCTTAAGCCAGCTTTATTTAATCAGATTGTATAGCAGTGCCCAAAGATGAATTTATCAATGGATTTGTGTCACCATCGGTTATCATGATCTACAATTTGCAAGCGGTACATTTTTGCAATTTTGAAAGCCAAGTAATCTTAGAAGAAAAGTTTTTAATAAGCAAATATTAATTAAATTAAACCACTTCGTAAAGGTTTGATGATATTCACAACCATTCCCCAAACTTGGCCATTTATAAACTTTGTTTCAATAGACGAAGCTGTAATCAAACGTAGTGAAATTCGACACTGAATATAGTTAAATAAATCGAATTCCTATCATTTCACCGAATGCTCTTTATTTTTCCCTGAAATTCAATCTGCCACTTAAATTACGCCTATCATTTTCACATTATTTTATGACATAGCACATAGACCAATATCTCCCAATTTGCCTAATAAGCATGTTATGTTACGTATCTATAATCTGTGCAACACGCCATCGCTTAACGTTTGATCACCTTCGTTTGTTTAAGCGGATCCGCTATGTTGATTATGACTAACTTAATGGCGTCAACACTTTACCCACTGTATACTTACTGAGTAAACGTGTTCCGTGCGAAACGTCTGTTTCCTCTATAGCTGGGCTATTGCTTAGCTAGTTCTGGGAGTCTAGCCAGATATGGATGATTCGGCCATAGAGATTTCTGAGTCCGTCAAGGCTTTACTAGTGTAGCAAATCTATACAAATCAGATATAATACGAATGTAATATATATATATATATATATATATATATATACCTATACATAATATAAATTAAAAGCCACATAAATAAATGGGAATTAAAGTATAATGTTTGTTTGATAAGGATGCGCTTATTCGGTTTGGGTTTGTCCAACTTGCATGACAATATTCACGAATTTATAATTTATGAAGTTCCTGATTTCTCCGCGCACATCTCTACGGGCTAATGCTGCTCTTGCATCGTTAGATCTTCCCCGAACTTCTGTTCCATCATCAGATAGATATATTGATTGTTTGTATTTAATATGAGTGAGAATCTGGCCAAACGCGCACTCATACAAAAATTGTTCATCTCCATTTGCGGTAGGTATCGAACATGACGATGAGAAAGTGGGTGGATTACGATTTGTGAAATTATAATTTAAATGACGNGATTGTTGCATTGAGGAATAATTGGGCAATGAAGCGATTGACTGCTAGTTAAACGGAAACATGTCAAGGCAAAAAGAAGGCCAAACGCTTAATGTCATGGGCTTAAGTAATGATTATACACCAGTGGCCTCTATATAAACTTTAAAAAGTTGGATCGAGAACTGTACACTGAGTGTAAATGCTGGTTGAGATCGGTCAGAACTCAGTCGCACTATTAATGCAACTCCTCAATGCATTGCATTTTTCCTTTTGGTCTTATCAACTCCATGCCGGAGTATTGCCGAGGTCAATGCGCTTGCCTGTGAAGTCCGCGATCATGTGTTCGAAGTCACTTGATGCATATCCAATGAGTGTAGTAGTCGACCTAATTGACTGAGTCTGAATAGTGAAAAGGTTGTTGGTTTCGAGATTGCCTCCTCAGATAGGCTCTATCCTAGTAGTGGCTCAAGTCACGTCAAAGATTAGATTTTGACAAGGGGCACATAGAGAAGTGCATACAAATTCTCCAAGGATAGAGAAGAGAATTGCAGACATGTGA
>UZAE01012179.1:0-46091 GCA_900617975.1 Rodentolepis nana
AAAATATATATATATATATATATATATATATATAATGTTTGCATTATTCACATTTAACCTACTACATATACTGTTGCCTGTGACAATTTTCATCTTCTTACATTCTGCAGTTGACAATCCAGACAGATTAGTCCACAAAACGGAGCAACAGCAGGAGCACAGAACCAAAGCGAGATGACGGCAAATAGAGTGGCAATATGAACAGCCAGCACACTGCTTTACAGAAGCCCTGACAGTATTCCGAGAGAGAGGGGGGTCGAGGGGGGTCGAGGGTGGGGGGAGGGAAGAATGCGCTGATGTAGGTAAAAAATAAAAACAGTGGGTAGAATTTCAGCCTCGCACACCGGTACATCTTTCCCAGTTATACTTAGTTTGTTTACTGTTTATTTTAGGTTTATTACTAATTAATGACTTGCATGCTTTTCGAATTAGTCTTCATTTAAGAGAAAAGTAAATCTACCCTTATTTTTTACCCACCCTTAACTTTGAACAAAAAGTACTTTCTATTTTTAAACTCCTATTTTCGTCTTATTCAGACTTTCCCCTCGTTTATATCATATTCAGTAAATAAACAGAGTTTAGGACAATTTTGTATGGTATTTATATGCAAAGCCAGCAGTAGACTTTGTAATTTACATTCGAGTTTGCAAATCACTACTGGCCGGGTTCTGCTAAATCAGGTTCCCTTAAAAAAACCTTCCCAGAGGATGTAATGAACTTTATGCATATTATAACTTACTCCATATCAATAGCATTTTGGGTATTCAATATTTCGTGCGTGGGGTGTGCGATAGACTTACCTCCACGTGGTGCACCCTGGGCAACGTATACTCATACGGCAAAAAGGTCTATTATCCGGCAATTGACTTCTGACTTCAACCTACCATGGCCCCACTGTATTTCATGTTCGACCCCTTCCACAGTACTCATCTTACATTTTCTCCGCCGTTGTGTCAGTCTGTCTGTCTCTTTTATATCTGTAAATCATTATTCTTTCCCCCACTGCTCGACTTTCTGTCACTTTGATGTTCCTCCTCTCCGTGAAGCCCGAAGTCAGCTAAAGGGCTAATGATAACTATCAAAACGCCTGCCATTCGAAATAAATAGTTATGATAAGTTACCTCAAAATTGTTCATCACCTAAAGCGATTTCACATTAGAAGCTGTCAAATCAATATCACAAAATTGTGGTTATTTATTATATTAAAATGTTAACATACATGCTTTCTTACGTTGATTACATTTCCGAAAAAAGTCGAGAGGGGGGCAGAATAATGATTCATAGATGCAAAAGAGACAGACAGACAGACAGGAAGGCAGGGAAAAGGTAAGGTGAGTACTGTGAAAGGAGTCGAATATGACATGGGGTGATGGTAGTTTGAAGTCAGAAATCAACTGCCATTTAATAGACTTTTTGCCGTATGAGTTTACGTTGCCCAGGGTGCACCACGTGGAGGTAAGTCTATCGCACACCCCATATATATATCATAAACTAGTGAATCATTGTTCTCAGTTTGGGCCAATCATGGGTCATTCAGAATCCACCCAATAGTTTAGAACTTAAGGTATTTTAAATTTTCTTTAATAAAACTAGCTCAGAGTCTCTTAAGCTTATGTTCTTGCCCTAGATGAAAGCCAATGGGCACCCAACTTGGAGTCACATGCAATATGGGTATCGGCAATCAACTCTGAAAAAAGGTGATACTAAATACTCCCAGAATAAACAGGCGAAAACTTAACTTAACATATTCTGACGGACAGTCAGCGCAATGCGTAGGCATGTGATCTCAGCCAACTCAAGTCGTCAGTGTTTCACATGATCAGGAGTCAGCTAAAATATTCAACCGGCCTTTCCAACTCCGATCTCAACGACAACAGCTCGCACCAATTTAGTCTAGAGCAAAATCATATCTTGAAAGCACTAGAGCACCATTTGAACTAAGGATTTTATTTGAAACCAACACGATTTTAATCTTCACATGGCAAGTTAATTAACCATTTGTTGGGTGTGAATGTAGAAAATATTAGCAATTTGGTAATCAATTAACTATTCATTTAAAGTAAGGTATTGCGAAGATTACTTTTTGAATTTAAGGCAGATTTGTGTATTTTAGTGTTGCTGATGCCTAGTGAAAATCTTCGAACAATTCTGCCCCACTGCCACTTCTAACTGACAAAACATTAATAAAGGCATAGTTATTCTTATTACAAATTTCGATAAGCAACTTAGTTATCAATTAATAAGATTAACTCTACTGAAATGGCCAATTCAGTAGACGAGGTAATCTTTCCTTTGTGACTCATTCAATGGTTAATATTTCACTCAATTGTAGCAGCATGAATTAATTTATCCTCCTCTGAAAATTCTACTCTCATTTTTATCAAAAGGGAGGTAATTTTCTTGAGTTTAAAATAAAATATATCGCTTTCTTACTCATTTCTATATAAGAGTCAGCTCAATATGGTGACATTACATCTTGATTAAAACTAAAGAGCAGATTATACATAGCCGACAAACAGGTGCGTGATACTTATGCACCTGAGGTCATTGTTGGAACTAGCTATAAGACAACATTGTCCCACGAGGACCAATCCCGCGTTCAGACCTCCACCCAGAAGTTTCATTGTGCAGAGTTCGCAGGCAATTCAATAAACAAAATTCAGACATGTGAACACAATGACACCAGAATCGAGATAATAATCACCCGACTTGTCGTTAAAGGGAATATTCATCCTCATGGACACCCGATTTCATGGTCTTAATTACCGCCTTTCATCAGTGATAATTAGTAGCAATTCGTAGAACACCATTTTTTTCAAATTCAATATTGGTAAATGATGTAAAGTTGACTGTCATTCAGGAAGTAGGTGTAATATTGGAGGGGAAGAATGAGTAATTTATAAAGAGCTTTGAAGTATTTTGTAAAAATTCTCAGAGGTAGAGTTTTGCACTGCGCATTTGGTAACGCTCGGTTGCCACTTTATTAAGCTGAAATTTCTTCGGCCCCAGGAAAAAATGAGGAAGACACCTTGCTCTCAAACAGTGCCTATTTTTGTAGGAAAGAAAATTATCATCTATTGAATAATGGAATGCGCGGTCATTGATTGGCTACCTGGTTAGCCAACAATTTCAGCAATAAGTGCCTCAGTGGTGGGCTTACACGTAGAAAACCAACAATAAAAAATCCGATGCACAAGAAATTTGGGGGTTAGTTGTTCACTCGAATGCTACGAAGGTAATCAATTCACCTTTTTACTAAAACTTTACCGCGGTATACTCTGGCGATAGTTGCTCAGACCCTAAAGGAAGTAGTCATAAGTTCTGTAACTCAGATGACGACTTGCGTATTAAGAAAGCACATTTACCTGTATAGATTTAAATATAGGATGTTGAATGCCTACGGGGTTGGCCAGTATATTATAACGATGAAGCGACTCCATCCCCAATTAAGGAAAAGTGACCATTTTCCAATAAATAGTTACCTTAAAATCGAAGCCTACTCTTTTAATGAGACTAGAAAGAGATGGAGTTAGTATAACTATTAGGAACTTGACCTAATGGGGAGATAGGTTGGGTAAAAGTGACAAGCCTGGGGTCATCAGCTCGGCTTTTCTGTTTCAGGGTAGTTAAAGGGTAGTAGATATTATATGCCAGTTTATTCGTAACGGCAAAAATTGAAAGAGACAACACCCACCCCCTCCCCCAACCGACTCACATAATTGAGCAACTTATTGTGTGGGTATTGTTGTATAATGAAATGGTGATTCAATACGCAAGCACAAAGCAGTTCTCCCTTTCACCCATCTAAGAGCGAATTTAAGAAAAAAAAATATATATATTTATTTCAGTTTCTTAAATCCAATTAAAATATGCTGCCCCAGTATTTGGCCTCCCCCAAGGAGATAAGAAAGAAATCCATTTAGCGCAGGTTCAGTAGAGCCCCTAATTGCAAAACTCTCATTATAAACATTGCGCTTGGGAATGACATGAAAGTGGTTGTGCAATCGATAATTTGAAAACACCTTTAATCTTTTAGGAAATGTTGACTTTTTAACACGTAGACCAAGTAACTTTTAATACCCCTTTTTATAAGCCAATGAATAAATGTAAAAAAATTGGGATAGTGGTGGAAATTAGTCAGCCAAATTTTTAACTTGCAAATTTGTGCATAAAGCAATAAAATGAAAGCATCCGAAATTAAATGAACTAGATTTGCTGCATGATAACAGCTCTTTATTGGCGATTTTGATGTAGTCTTGTCTAGCGCATTTTGGAAATTACTAATAACATCGAACAGAGCAAAAACATTATTTTGTAGAGTAGAGCCTAAGTGCTTTGTAAGATGGTCATATTTTTTGCGTATCAACGGAACACCAAGAGATTACCTCTTAAGGCATTTACGAAGTCTGAATTCTAAGGTAATAATTGGAACAAATAATGTGTTTGCAAATTATTTCGAATGGAATCGGTAGCGCATTTCTGACCGTCTAAATCAAGACGCCCCCGATGTCCAAAGTTGATCGTATGAAACAAGTCTATAATGTCAAATATTTTTCATATCTGACATTATCTTTAGTGGAATACCTTCAATAGGCATTGATTTCAAAGGATAGCCTTACTTTGGGTCAAATTGATTAGATGGAGGACCATCAATAGGATGAGAAAAGCCGGAAGCTACTATTCGATTTTGGAATGCGTGATAGATTTACCTCCACATGATGCTCTCCGAGCAACGGATACTCATACGGTAAAAAAGTCTGTAAATTGGCAGTTGTCTCCACACTTCAAATTACCAAGACCTGACTCCATATCATCTTCTACCACTTCCACAGTACTCCCCTTTCCTAATTCCCAACCTTCGCGCCCGTCTCTTTTATATCTGTGAAACACTCATCTGTTCCCCCTCAATCTCGACTTTTGTGACTTTGATGTTCCTACCCTCTGTGAAACCCGAAATCAGCTACAGGGCTAATGATAAATATCATAAAGCCCGCCATTTGATATAATTAAATTGTTGAATTGTGATGAAAGTGAGCAAGCTCCGAGGTCAGCATACCAGAACTTTGCCTATAGTAGTGAAATTACAACCATAATAATTTGAAGAATAAATAGTTCAATATATAACGACTTAACACATTAACTTGTCTATATTCAACTCTGCTTGTAGTAAAAACATTATTGGTACCCAATCAGTTGCCTAAATACGACATTCCTATGAAAACGCTCAACTTAAACTTTGCCAACAGCACAATAATCATCAAAGAAATTAACTCTTTTTAAGGAAAGAAGGGGTCGTATTCTGGAATCTAATTCTCGTAATATTTCTGGTAAAAATTAACTAATCAGATAGTCATCAGTTTAAATAATTGCAATAATGAGTTTAATTTCTCTCCCATGATTGCAAATATAAAACTAGTCATTGAAAACTCCTGACAATAATGATAACTAAGTAATAACCTTCTTTTAAGTTAGATTTTATTTATTTATGATTAAAACAAGTACGCTTCGAATATTTCGTTAGAGGAGACACTTAATCTTATTAAATACAGTTAAATTTCTAAAATGTTGCTGTTCCGAATTGTTCTTGCGGAGTGCACAACGCTACCATGGCTGAACAAAGACATCTCATGTGTATTCAGACAGTCTCGAAGGTCCAGCCGTGGTACTGATCGCATTAGGGAGCGAGTGTGGTTGAGACTGGGGACCTCTCACCCACCCACCGACTGATGGTCGCTACATTATTGTTTAACAAAGCCTTAATTGCATTTTAATGACTAAGCTCTGCGTCAGTGGCACAACCACAACAACAAAGATTACGCACCGCACCCCCCTGTCCCCTCAATATTGTTGGAGGTAGCTTAGTTCACTTCGGCAGGCATTCGATTAACAGGGTAATTTGACAAATGACATTGGTAAGGTTTAATGAGGACTTATTTGTGTTGCAGTTCGGTGCTTGCTCTATTTTTATAGCAGGTTTTGATTTTCACCTCTTAGGGAATGTTCTCGTTTGTCAATTAATGCTATTTAAATTAGCTTGATTTAAATCCTACCAAATAAAATTGAATGAGAAACGAATTTCAATTGCATGGGTTCGAACGTTTATGTAAATATCAAAGGGAAAAGATGATTCTGTTTGTAATGCGTCTTAATCTTAAAACAATAAATTTTCTTTAGAATTGTAACTATGGGATCACGAGAACAACATTGATACATAACCTAATTATTTCACTATTTCTGGAATAATTATATTAAATATAGTTAGGTAAAATAGCCTACTTATCATTTAAGGCATATGTGGCAAAAAACATTTTCATGAATTAGTGATTTGGTAAGCATTATAATTACCGATGCTTTACGGTAGCCAAGTATGGTTTAATGGGTTATCGAGAAACGGAAAGATCATTGGCCAATAACATTAAAGAGCAATGAGAGCGAACCTAAATCTGTAATTATATTGATGTTTAGCAAATACGGCCTTACGTAAATCAACGCATTTATTGCTACGACTCTCAGTGTTGGTTTAATGGCACATTTAAGCAGTAGAGAGAGAAGTATCACTTGCTCACACGCATACAAATGAACTTCTCACCCATATGAGACGGCTCACTTAAATTGTTATATGATCATCATGTGAACGTAATTTTTTTCGTTAGCAAAGCGATAATAAGAGTACCTTTTAGCACTTCAAATAATCAGGTAAATGGGGGTCGTCATTCTGACGAGTTCGTGGCCGCCGATGATCAAGTAGTAAAATGGATGCCTAGACCGAATGGCAAGAGTTTACCAAACTAGGAGATTTCCTGATGTTCGGTTTACGCTCAAAAGATAACTCAGAAGCTTCATATTTCATAGCCTATCAATGATAGTAGTAGGAGGAAGTTGTCTCGGTAGAGATGATTGTTTCCTGCTAATTTTTGAATGACGCCAATTTAAGCTATTGGCCTTAAAACAAGGTACTTGGTCGCACAGTTACCATAAATATTTAAAATTTTAACACAATTATATACGAATCGAAATCCTGATATGTTTCCAAGTTAAGTCCACTTAAGTTAGCTGTGTCTTAGAGGGTATGTTTGTGGCATTAAGGAAGCTTTCGTGAGACTCTCATTCTGCTACTTTTTATATTAACATCACTGATTTTTTTATCGATGAGCGTTGATATGTTAACAACTGCGTTAGAAGAGGCACGCGTTGATTACTACTCCAACTGCCATGAACGAAGCGGAGCCACCCTGGTTAAGGCGTGATGCAAAATTGGCAATTTCATTGGTTTTAATTACATAGCATTAACTCGTAATAAGTTCGATTGTGGACTATTTATATTTATATCAAATGGCAGGTGTTTTAAAAGTTCTCATTAGCCATTTAGTTGACTTCAAGCTTCACAGAGGGGAAGGAACATCGAAGGGATAAAAAGTCGAGTGGGGGGGGGGGAACAGAAGAGTGTTTCAATGATTTAAAAGAAACAGACACAAAGGTAGAAAAAAGGTGAGGTGAGTACTATGGGAGTAATCGATAATGACATACAGTGGGGTGATGGTAATTTGAAGTCAGAAGTCAACTGCCGGTTAGTAGTCTATTTTTGCCGTATGAGTATACGTTGCCCAGGTTGCACCATGTGGAAGCAAGTCAACCGCGCACCCCCAATTGTGGAATATATTCTTGCCAATTTCGATCTGATATATATGTGTTAATGGAAATTGAAATAAATTCTTCATCTTTGGGTTCCGAAATTATTGCATATGTCATAGAGACAATTCTATAGTAGGGTGAGAAAGACATAAATATTATTCCTGGAGAAAATATATTTTATTCTTAATTTACGTTATGTTCAACTATATTTACATTATTCGTGAAAAATGCACAATTCCTCAGAAGGTCATACTTACATACATCCAAGTGACTTAACTTGCCTATCGGGTTTTAGAGGAACAAATATATATAATATTGACTACATTGGAATAGAAGTGGGAAAATGGATTTCCCATTATCATTCATAAGCTCAACTTATATATGAACTGGGCTTTCGAGAACAAATAGTTTTTATTGATGATATTGCTTTTGCAGATGCCAACTAAAGATTGATTTAGTAGGCAAAACAAGATTTCTACTCACTCAGAAGAGAGGGAAGGTGGAAATTCCCAAAATGTATGAAATATTTGAAAATAAAACAATTATTTAATCGGAGCTGTGGGGGGGGGGCAGTGACTGGAGAAATTCATCAATAAGAAAAGATTTGTCAATCGGTCTTACTTAGACTCATTTTCGATCAGAATTATTGATTGCTCAGTTTTTTGTGATTTGAACTGTAAAAAAGGAGCTCGCGCTAAGTCAAGTCATCTTTCGAAAATTTCACTAAATCTGTGGTTTCAGAACATTTTGGGTTTTCTGAACGATTACTAACTTCTTATTCCGCATTGCATTCCTATTTGACGCCTATCGTAATCGTTTGAATTTTCAATGTTATCATAAATAGAACGAATGTACTTGGTATAACCTCTAATACTGTAACCAGATTATCATAAGTCGTATCTCAGTCTTAAAACAACGGTAAAGTGTGACCTGACTCGTACTGCATGACTAGTCAAACAGAGTCGAGTCTCATTCGATCACATGACAGCCCGAGTCAAGTATGCTCAAATATTTGTGTGTACACATGATATTGATGACTGCTATTGAATGAATCAAAAGGCGTTGGTTTTAATGAGTGAATGTGATTTTAATGTAAGTTGCAAAAATATTTGTTTGACTTCAATGACTTCATGCCATTAAATACGCACAAGAAGTGGCCTTAATTGAATGACAGAAAGTACCTAAAAGGAGTTACTATATTTGCCATTATCTCTTCTTATAAAATGTTTGATTATTTATCCAAATTATCAAAAAAGATTGGACCAATAATAATAGTTTGATATTTACCATTGGAGCATTTACTGAGGGGGAGGGGGGGGGGAGGGGGATGGTAGAGGGCTTGGGAAAAAACGAATCAATCTCTATATCAGGGTTTTCCACAGAGCTCAATTTGTGAATTAAGGATCTTCATAGTTTGGAAGCAAATATTTAAATCGAATTACCTTCACATTTACACTTTATTCTAACAATTCTCACACTCCGATTATCACGATTTCTACAACAGGTTAATTAAATTAAATGCAATTAACAAATCACCCTAAAATATTTGAGACTAACGTAATTGCCGGCATTTAGTCTCATTTACGAGTTTTAATAAATTTCCTTCCTATTACCATGAAAATATCCATTTAGTAAGTTTTTCTACCCTCCTTACGTTTTCTGTTGTTTATGGAAATTTTGATAAATATATAAATAAGTAAGTAAATAAATAATGCCAACAAAATTATCAACTTACCCCATTTTTTTCATTTTTCACTTAATAGATGCAGTTCACCGCTTTATATATTACTCTTTTAAAGTTTGACTTCAGGAACTAGTCTCAGAGTGATGTCCAGTTCCCAATAATCTGTTGAAAAAAGTGTAATAGTTAAGACATTCGTTTTTTGCTACTTTATTTCCCTTTGAGTGAATAGAAGGCCAACAAGATGTTATTAATTGTCAATTTTTAAGTGCAACAGAGTTCATTCTAGTTTAATTAAAAGCATAATTGAGGAGTTTAGAGTGTCATGCTTTTTTTGACCAACAAATTATGGTGACATTGCTACTACTATTGGCAAATTTTGCCTACGCGAGCAATATGACTTCTTCCAGGCGTAGAATGCAGGCCAATAATATAAGCTCTTAGAGTTTTACCGCTGCCTTTGATGAAGAAAATGAGCGCGTTTCTGTCCGCTCTTTTTAATAGCTCTTTGAAAGGTGAACTATAGTGCTTAATAAATTGGCACTCGATCTTTGTCCCAACTTATTTGATACGCCAATTTTTCGGATCGTTCGGCGAGATTTTATCGTAACAATGTAATAATAATTCTTCTAACGTGTACCTTGCCAATAGCTTGCGTTTATCAAAAGGAATGAGGCTTACGTGCTTCATAAGGCGTACTTGAAATCACATTTCAAATCGATCAGCAATATTTTGAATCTGACTTAAATGCCAATCATTGAAGTCTGCGACCATACTACCTAAAAGAGTGGTTATTAACTTAGGCGATACAGACAAAAAGTGGAGGAAAATGCTTATTGAGTATCTCAATTATACGAACTTAGCCGCTGTTAGATAGGCATGATGTCAAGTTCTTTTATTAATAATAAAAAGCAACGATATAGTTTCACTGATTTAAAAAAAACGATTTAGTGATTTAGTAAAGCTTAAGTTGCGGTTCTTAAATAATGAAGGAGGAGGTGCACAAACCGGTGGAATCAGTAATTGAACACAAATATGCTCAGAAGATAGCATTTGATGTTTGTAATTAGTGCATCTTAATTCAATTGTCCTTCATTAATAAACTGGCAGTGGAGTATACAACTGAAGATAATATTTATGTAGCCGAATTCGCTAGAGCTCACTCAAGAAAGTTCTCAAATTGGATGTAGATTATACTTTAGGCAATAAAATATACTTCATTAAACCACCTACGACATTACCATTTCCTTTAGTCTTGCACTAAATTTGTTAGAACTCATTTGATAGTTGATAAGTATGATTTTAAGTGCAAGTCACACTAGTATTCCAAGTAATTCTTAATTCAATGGTCCTAGTGTCTAGAAATCACTTGGTGCCATGAATCTATGCGTTTTGACTAAAAATGCGATGTCTCGATAATTCTAGATGTGTCTCCATTAATTGTTTACTTTAACTTGACCGCATTGCGTTGTGCGCAAAACATGGTAGGTGCATATTTAAATAAATATCACAACTCGTATATGGTTGGCTTAGGATGATTCTCTAATGGGTATCAGGGTGAAAAAAGTTCCCGCTCTTCTATTTGGGCGTGATCTTCATGTGCCGAACACTGCGAATCGAAAATACAAATAATTATTTTAAAACAAGTATTTCACGACTTCACCCACTCTCAGTGCCAATTGATTTGTATTTTCAGTAATTACTAAAATAACTAGCAAAATAATTGGAAATAAGAAAATTCAGTACATTTTGAATCTAATTTAATAATAAAAAAGATTTTTTTTGTAAGAAGAGATTTAAAATTTTCGTTTTTCACTTTTCATGAAGCAATCACATCTGTATTTATCAGATGTAAATGTTTTAATAAAGTAAAATGAATCAAGACTTGCACTTTTCTTCTAAAAATAGATGACTTGTTGCATCGCCTCTCTCACTGAGTGGATAAATTATTACGAGGCACATTCACATAAGTGAACTCATCTTCACAAAACTGCGACTTCATAACGAAAATAAAAGGAGATTTCACGCTAACATCAACTGGATTATTAACACTATTTTAGTTACAGAGCATATATGCAATCAGTACGATTATCGTTAATAATGCATGATACATGAATGGGAACAGATGACCACATCGAATACAGTATGGTTTCAAGTTTTAGGGCCGATAATCAAATGATTGGTTGTATTTTTTTTACAAATTCGGATATACTTAACGAGACTCTGAATATACTTCGATTTCTTCGAATCAAAGTGAAGATGTAAAATTCTTTTAAAGGGTAACCTCTTAACACGGGGATAGCAAATAGTCCAGTATGGGGGGGGGGGTTGAGATGGGGAGTGAGTTGCATGCATGAAGTGGTTGATATCAAGGAACTTGATTTATAAAAACACGGAACTCATCTAGTTTTGTAGTATCAAAATGTTTCCAAGCTCAGCTTTCATAATTTGACTCCCAAGTGTCACCGTGAGTTTATAAGCGCATTATTTGAAGTTTACTGATAAACTAATCTAAATGAAAGACTACACATTCCTACATCCATATGCAAGCGAATGGAACTAGCAAGGACATTTTAAATACAGTGCATCTCTCAAGAGTTAACTCTAGCAAATTCCTCGACATCCACCAAAGCAATTTTTTAAATTAAAATTCTACAGCTTCTAAAAAATAACTTGACACAAAATACTAAATTGAACTAACCAACAATCTAAATTATTTGCATTAGTTCCAATCTATCATATATTACATGGGGTGTGCGATAGACTTACCTCCACGTGGTGCACCACAAGGGGTGTGCGATAGACTTACCTCCACGTGGTGCACCCTGGTGGGTGTGCGATAGACTTACCTCCACGTGGTGCACCCTGGGAAACGTATACTCATACGGTAAAAAGTCTATTAACCGGAAGTTTGTGTGCGATAGACTTACCTCCACGTGGTGCACCCTGGGCAGCGTATTTTCTTACGGCAAAAAAGTCTATCACTCGGCTTTCGTTTATACTAATACCGGCAAAAAAGTCTATTATTCGGAAGTTGACTTCTGACTTCAAACTGCCATGACCTCACTGTGTGCCATAGTTGACCACTTTTACAGTACTCACCTTACCCTACTCTCCATCACTGTGTCTGTCTCTTTTACATCTGCAAATCACTCTTCGGTCCACCCTCTTGAACTTTAATGCTTCTCCCCTCTGTAAAGTTCGAAGTCAGCTAAGGGCTAATGATAACTAACAAAATGCCTGCCATTCGAAATAAATAAATCCTATATTGCATAATCCGCAAACATTTATGAAGAACATGGGAAATTTGCGGTTTGGCCAATACGTTTAATCACAATGTCAAGTTCTTGAGAAGTAAAACCATTCAAAAAGCAGGTCGATATAAATATATAAATAGTCTCATATATTGTGTCCAAAACAATTCCACTTAAATTGTTTTTGAATATTGTGAGAAATTCCGCAGAATATATGAAGAGACGCGGTGTTCGATATTAAAGTTCATGAGCTCCTTTGTGAAAAACGAATGATCACGTAACTGGCAAATACTTCCAGCAGTGGTGCGATTCTATTTCTAGATGTGAGCTATGAAGGTAATCGATGATCCATTGCACAATAAAAGGAACCTGTAGCTTTAGCAAGGCCCGCCGAAAATATTCTATTCTGCTTACTCTCGACCATCTAATTGCCGCGAATTGAAGGACTTTTCAATTGCTAAGCGTTCAAAATACTTGAAGTCTTTCCCGAGAATATTAAAGGAAGGTTTCAAAAGAGATTCCAAACAGAAATGCAAAAGCTTAATCTATTTCTAAATATAATAACGACAATTCATCTAATATATTGTTAACAAGATCTATATTTACCACGATTTCACTTTTTTATGCGAAAATTTCAAGTCTAGCCTGTACAGTGCAGAATAACCTTCCTCTAATATGATATCACATGAGCCAACTTAATTGAATTTACTAACGCAAAGAGGTTAGATTTAAACAAATTATATATGCATAATGGGAATATGTAAATACTTAAAATGGGAAAATGCTAAAATTGACTCAAGCCCTAAACCCCGAGAGCACGGATCACGTGTAGAGGGTGGACGCCTTAATGAATCGTTCAACAGAAATTAACATCTTATCACCCCATGTTGATTAAAAGCACTGACTGAGGTTGATCCTTCCATAGGACATAGACACGGATGTTAAGTGACCACGCTAAAAATGTCAAATTCATGAGATTCTAACGACCAATCAAGGCATTATTCTTGCTTTACCTTTGACCGTATTAAGTAATACAAATAATTGCAATACCAAATAATAAGTTGCACTTACTTATGCCTTCTACTGAATATGTTCATTTATGACACTCCTTGGTTTAATTGTAATATTGTAATAAATAAAAAAGTCCTCTATGGCCCATCATCTAATTCTCAAGGCACGAAAGAATTGCTATTAATACAGATTCATTAAAGGAATATTTGTAAATAAAAATTTACTCAAATATGGCACTATCTTTTGAGTAACCGCTAAATCACAAATTTTCGAATCCCTTCAAGTACTACGCTGTACCCTTTGTCGTAAATATACGCTGCCATAGTGATAGAATTTCGATATGCTAGCCAGTAGTTGGGTTTGCTGTTCACACTAAGAATATCTGAGCTCCAGCCTGTTCACCAATGTGGGAATAGGATTTATAATGCTAGTTGTCGTAGAAGCAATCGGATCATATTTTTCGATACACACACCCGCATATATTTAATATAATATAATTAAAGACATTTCAAGTGGAATTATTCAAAAATTTTGTTGGCCATTTCAAGTGGACTTTTTCAGCCACTTTCATATTATTGAGAATAAAAGATGAAGCTTTCAGCAGAAAATAAGCAATTTTTGACCGGAAATTTTGCCTCTAAATTTTTTTAGTTCAATACTTTCATCGATTAACTGCAGACACTTGTTCACTATTGCTATTATTACCATTATTTTCATGGGTTAATTTAGGAGGTTTAACCAGGCCTAGTTGAACCTGAGAATAGTCATAAAATTTGCCATATATCTGATATTAAATGAATAAAAGAATGTGAAATCAAAATCGGTTTAAGCGTATCCCAATCACTTTATTATTTGATCACCAACCGTACTTCTACTCATGGAAATCTCCGCCTTTTAAGATAGAAATTGACATCCCAAATTACCTCCACCTTTGATATGCGCATTATTGAAATGTTTTTCACTTAAAAAGAACAATATTTTATTACAATTTCAACCAAATGGTAAAAAAATTAAAAATATGAATTTAAGTAGTAAGAGCATCCATCAGCTTTTAATAACTTGCCCGCAAGCACAGGAGATTTTGGATAAATTTTTTTCCTTAACTTAGGGAATGAAGTGTGAAACTTTGACCCTCTAGTTAACTCAAAATTCTACCACTTGAATACATCAATAAAAGATTTCATTTTGTTACTCTCTGTTCTGTTCTCTCACCTTGCTTCTCTTTGAGCTTCGTTTTAATGATTTCATTTGCTTTTACGCTTAACCTCGGCACTACTATGGTCCTTTATAAATGAAAATATAATAATCGTACAATCCATCGCAAATCGCCGAGCCCAAAAGAGGATTTTGGTAAAAAGGTAACTAGACGGAAGTATTAACAGGTGGAAGATATTTATTTATAGGTAGAAATGCATTTAAACAAATCATGAAGAAAAAGGTATTCATTTGAAGAAAGGTGAAGAGGCCCCAGAAAATGCAAAATTATTATTAAGTCCTGGAAATTTGAAAACTCTTTTTTACTTTCTACTTTAGATAAAATTTGCGGCCTAAACTAATAAGTGAACAGCTAATGTAGCAAAAGTAGAAATAACCAACAAAAGTAGAAAGTTATCCGCCAGTCGTATCTCTTAGCTAATGTCTTGTTGCTGTTTTTGCTAACAGACGTCCTGGTCTTCTCTCCAGTCATTCACCTCCACTATACGTTCCCTTAATAATTGACCTTGCTAATTAGCCAATGAAAGAACAGAAACTGACACTTGTCTAAGCTCATACACCTTATGCATTTGCAGTCAAAAAAGGCTTTTTTGATTCCCAATTTCTTTTCTTATAATTCGTCTTCTTTCCCCGAGTAACCGCTCAAGGTTGTTTATTGCAAGAACAAAAAGAAGTTTTGGGACAGTATGGTCTCGAGGGAGTTAATTTGTAAACGAAATTTTGCTCCTAAATGCCCTTCAATTGATGGTTGCCATTCCGCCTTAAGCTTTAATTTCAGGTGTATTGGTTTATCTGAACTACAACCACGGCAGGGTTGTGTTTCCCCAATTTCTAATAGCTGAAATATATTAGCTCTTAGTACGTTCAGATTTGCACTTAAACATCTAAAATCATTGAAAATGTTAACCTTGACCTCAAAGTAAAGAAAAAATTTCAACTAGTTAGAGACAAATTGTGTTGGAAAATTATAGGCAAAATAGCTTCCTATAAAAGTTTGATAAAATTTAATCCATGAAATTGGACAATCTAGTGGTTCTGGTGCTAAGGTGAAACCAGTTTCTCTCTAATTTCCCTTACGACATTATCAAGTGTCTCCCCACGAAGATAATTTTTTAGACCTCTTGTATTTTATAAGGAAATGATACAGGAAATCTTCTCAGCATTTGAATTTTCGCAATTCATCTTAGCACATGCCAGAAGGATTTATTTGTGCATTAGGGAAAACAGTCAAAATGTTTATTACGCGGATCCAATAGTAATTATTAACAACCTAAAAAGGTAATAAGCATGGATGTCAATTATTGTTTAAAGTAGACAGGAATTGAGGATATTTCAAGTTTACAAAAGCGGACCAAATGGATTAAGAGATGCTGATAATAAAAAATTCAAGTTAGCGAAGAATCTTGCTTCATTCAATTTTTTTCCTTTGGGATTTGACAATATTCACTGATTACCTGAGCTTAAATCCTCGAAAGTAAATGTTCGATCTTTAGATAGTAGTAAATGCCTCTCTACGATGTGGAGTGCTTATTGACCGCTTTTTAATCAATATGCTAGGTTCCATCTCTTCACTTCATAATGTTTTCTAATGGTTGGGACTTTAAGATGACCTTGCTTGATATTAACAAGCTTGTGGTGTAAACTTAGCAGAAAAGGGATGACAAATTGCATCACATTTTTAGATCATGGAAATATTGTAATTTGCTATTTTAAACTGGTCCAAGGACTGCCTCTGGATACAAGCATTTGTAAAGTAGTCATTAACCCACCTTGAAATTACATGACAAAATGTTCCAATACTGAATTTAATTAACTTCCGACATCGGTCCATTTGCTATGATGTCAGGTACTCTGTAGTGTCATCCACTACTTTCTCATCCCTAATTGAGCACTATTTCAGCGAATCCGTTTATTGGTTCAGTCGTTTAACTTGCGTGAGCTATCTGAAGTTTAACCACGTGATACATCACTTAACTGAGACTATCTCAATTAGGGAAGATCATGCAAAAATATCAATTTAATATTTGGTGCACATGCAATAGTGAGGAGAATATCAGTCGAAAACAGCGGCCTATTTCTGTCTACGCTGGACTAATTATTTAGGAGGAAGATATGAAAATGAAGTAGTTAAAGTGATGAAATCTCATCTATTAACTGTTCGCAGACATTCTCTCAGGTTTCCTTCAAAAATATTAATTTTACTCTGACAATTAAATCACAAGGCTAATTTCACGGCAAGTGTAAAAAATTGGAGATTCGACCAGATTACATTTTGACAGTTCACCTGCACGATACATGATTTTCAGCATAAAAAACGTGACCTTAAATGCCTCAGCTACTGATTTGACCTTCCGTCACACAAAAACTAGCTTAGAATATTGGCTTAAACCACTTACTTACAGCTTATATTGATCTGCCATCAATGAGAGCAGCAACTTTTATTCAATTAACATGGTTTATGCATAATGCTTGACTACTACGTAGCATTCGCACAGTATTATTAAAATATATTCCTTATATTTAAATAGGATCACTATATCTAACCTGGAATAAATTATGCTATATAACAAGCAATTTTAACGCCCGTTTTATACGAAGGAAAAAATAAAAATTTGAGAGTTAGGTGAAGGAGTCTAATAGAACGAGCATTATCAAAAGTAAGTCCACGATTCTTGTTTAAGTCACGAAATCCATTAGTTTTCATTTTTAAACCACGAATGTCAAAAATTATCCGTAAAATTGTGGGAGGTTGTTCATCATATACCACCAAATTAATACTGAAATAATACCCAATTGTAGACCAAATATTAAATATGTCGCCATAAATTCAAGCCAACTAACTTAACTCGAAGTGCCTAAATGACTAAGTAGGCACGATCCGTTTACGTCTTTTGTTCTAATAAATAAAAGTTTAGAAATTTACCAAAAACGATAGCGAAAAACAATTTGTAGTTAAGTTTTCATAAAGTTCGCATGTCTGTTTAAGTATCTACTCTGAGCTGCCATCTTTCTTAATTTCGTGTTTTTATTGAACTATTAGGTTTGTGTTCACTTTGTAGGCTAATTCCCCTCTGACGGAAACTGGTTCAATCGATTATTGCTATTTTAGCCATGCAGTTGGGTATGGTATTTTTTAACCTCCCTATTCACTTTATACATTGATGAGCACCTGTGAAGTGATTAGTCCCTTTGATTGGCACGACTTTGATACGGTCATGTTCACAGGTGCTACAACACTCTCTTTAAAGACTACATATATGCTTCTACCATAGGGATGAAGGAATATTGTTTAATTTATTTAACAAAAACAAAAAAATCAGTAAGTCATTTTTATCAATTTCAAATTAATGCCCAGGAAGCATTTGAATAAATGGCATGAATATCTAGACTTTATTGCTTCGATAGCTAAATCCAATCATTACCATTGCGTGTGAGTGAGTGCTAAATTTGCGCATGGAACAACGAGAATTCCAGCAGAAGTGCTAGCCTGCATGTGATTGTCAAGGCCAGAAAGCGAATTTAAACGAATGCATGAGATGAGAAAAAGCACGCAGAATCAGACCGTTGGTCACCTGACTTACGGATGGATCAGCGGCAAAATAGTGAAGAAAAGGGGAGAAAAAGAGGAGAAAAAAGCCGGAGAACTCACGAGATTCTCATGCTTCCTTGAACACGTTCTGTAAAATATAGAGTAGAATTCCCTTCCCCCCCCCCCCTCCGCTCCTAAAAATACGTGGTCTTTTCCACTTATTATAAAAGGAAATGCATAATTATAAATGTCTAGACGTAAAGGTAATTAAAAGTTACTGCTTTATTATAGTTGATAGCAATGTAGTTTATCAGAAAAGCACTTGACTGAAACGGATTTTGGGCTTTCTTTTGCAATAACAATTTATATGTGGAGGAGAGGTGTAC
This sequence comes from Rodentolepis nana, assembly GCA_900617975.1. Lineage (NCBI taxonomy): Eukaryota > Metazoa > Platyhelminthes > Cestoda > Cyclophyllidea > Hymenolepididae > Rodentolepis > Rodentolepis nana. The sequence continues at coordinate 18,709 of UZAE01012179.1, forward strand.
CCAAATGTTTACCAAAGAGAGACTCAAACTTAGAAAACGGACATGCTGTCTTCCTTCCACGATTTACTGGTTGCAATACCCCAAGATGAGGAGTAGATGACGCAGTAGGTATCGTAATACCTTCAAAATGGAAAGAACAGTTGATGCCCTCGAAACTAGGAAGCTGGGGTATCATCGGTTAAAGCTGATAAATGAGTCATACATATATTTTTTTGATTTGGAAATCGTTTTCAGGCCAAACGATGTCTTTCCCAAATTCTATTCCTTACAAATCTTCGAGCTATGATTCACACTAAATTTTATTAAGGCTTTTACTGAAGTATATTTATATACATTTTTGGATTTTGAAAGTTGTCGGAAACTGTTTCGTTTGTCCCCCATTCAACTAGAGTTTAAGCTTATGCTTAACATACTATTTTATTTTCAATGCTTAGTTAATGCAGAACTGCTGAAATCATATATATATATATATATATAGATGGTTCACCAACAATTATTAGTAACTTATTCCTAATCTAAAGTTAGGTTATTAGTGATAAAGCATTAGAGCCTCTGAGCTATCATACTTCATTAGATCTAAAAGCAAAGGTTAGAAAAAACTTTTTCTACACTCATGTGTTGAAACTTTCATCATAAAGTTCCCTTTCTTTAAAACTTCAACCCAATCAGATTAATTTGCTGTACTTAATTATTTAACTTATAGGCTACCATGAGCAGTTCAATAAAGCTGATAATTATTTGCAGAAGACCAGAAAAGACTATTCAAAAGCTAAATTAGCTGACCAATCAAAATTTTGCTGATGTTTAGACGGATTTGTAAGTTAGAATTCTTTGCTCTCATGGTACCTCTTCTTTAGGTTTTAAGGGAAGTTATTATTGGTTGTTAGTGTTATGAGGACTAAATAGGTTAAACACAGAAGTGTCAGAATAGGTTATGGGCTTTCAAGAACACAACTCATAAGATGTAAATATGTGATATTACAAAATAGGCGGCAATTTCAATATTGACTAAGAAGATTATGTTCCCAGTAGATCAGCACATTAGGCGGCCTTTATGATTTGGATTAACTAAAATAGGCTTCTCATATGATTAACAGCAGTTCAAATCCCATTGGCACATGTCACGAGCTGAAGGTTAATTTAACAAGGTGGCAATGGGAGTATCGTAAAATTCATGATTCGTGAAAGTTAATTACGAAAATTTTTAAATTTTTACCTGCAAGAGTTCTTTAAGATGTGCAGATATTCTTTTAAAGTTCTCTTAAATTGTTATGGAAAAATGAGTTTTTTTGAGTTCTGGTGTGGTAAAAATCCGATGAAAATGGCGGCGTTGGAGTTGAAATGTGTGAAATTCTACCTTCTTTGTGACTTGAGCAGATCATTTTGGAATTTCCCATTTGTGTAATATCATAATACTAGAGTAGATGCAAATTATGTTTTTATCATGCTTGTTAAGAATGTCTACACATTTGTAAATTTGTAGCAATGAAATAAAATTTTACAACTGTCAAAGAAGCCACTTTCGAGACCATACAATATATTTGAAATAAGGGGTGTGCTATAGACTTACCTCTACGTGGGGCATTCTGGGCAACTTATACACATACGGCAAAAATGTCTATCAATCGGTAGTTGACTTCTGACTTCAAAGACAAAAAAGTCTATTGATCGGCAGTTGACTTCTGACTTGCAAAAATGTCTATCAATCGGTAGTTGACTTCTGACTTCAAACTTCCATCACCCCAATGTATGTCATATTCGACCCCTTCCAAAGTACTCATGTTACCTTTTCTCTGCATTTGCGCCTGTTTGCCTCGTTTACATCTGTGAATCACTCTTCTGTTCCCCACCCCTCGACTTTCTGCTACTTTGATGTTCCTTCCCTTTGTGAAGCCCGAAGTCAGCTAAAGGGTTAATGATAACTTTCAAAACGCCTGCCATTTGAAATGAATATTTGAACCATAGGATTCCCAAAATGTATTTTAGCAATATTAATTCATTTTATGCGCTTGCGTGCGATATTTTAGTGGAAGAATTTTGATTAGCAGACGCCCTCCCTTCTCATGCTATTCCACAGTCTTTTTGCTCTATAAAATCTATCGACAAGACGGTTGGAAGACTAGTTGCGGAAACGCCCTTTCTTGTTCTTTATCCTGCTCTTTGTTCCTTATTTCTCCATTTTATTGGCTCTCTCTCTCACTCTTGAGTTTCAGTTATCGTTAAACAACTTTTACTTACAATTATTGGCCTCCTGTTTTGCAATCCGTAGCTGATAGTTGTTAGCTGCCAATTGTTTTTCCATAGTGTTCACTCTTCTACATAACAAAAGCTCCAACAGACTTATGGCCCTGCAAGAACTCTTAGCTCTAACAGACTGTTAGTAATAAAAGATTATCTTGCTTCCAGTATACAATGGTTTTAGACTTCTTTTTTGTCTTTCCATGTCTACACTTTATCGTGTATTTTATCCCATTAAACTTCCCACAAATAAAAAATGTCTTTCAATTTAGTTCTTTAATGTCTTCTGATAAGGCCTGACAACCGGTTTGAATGCGGGGGGGGGGGGGAAGGGGGGGNAGGGGGGGGGGGGGGGGAAGTGGAGGTCGGTCATGTATCACTGCCATTGCTAAAATGCTAGACCGTTCGAGTGGTCCGTCAGAAGGCTTAACTGGCAGAACGGTTATATGTGTTGTGTATGTGTGTGTGCGTATTCACCCCTCCCCCCCCCCCATTATAAGTGACTCATCTCATCCTGTGTATCGTCGACATTGTCGTTGGTCAGGCAGTGCGGCCTGGGCACAGTTTATCATTTAGGCACAAGCACGAGCGCTCGCAAAGGCATTGCAGCAGCGTCACAATTGAAGAAGCTGAAAATCAACTAATGCTTTGTTTGAATAAGCCAATAGCAATACAACAAGGTGTCCAATCAACTTTCAAGTAAAATTTTATTTTAATAAGTAAATAAAGTGCTCATTAACGCCAATTTTTACCTTTGGTGTGGTGCAGTCAGAATCAAATTCCTTCTTCAATACTTAGGAAATTTGAATATAATGAAATAGTAATTTGTCCACAAATGAAGGAAGGATAAGATTTGTCTCTGGTTAAATTGTTTAATACATGTTAGCTTTAAAATTAATTTAAATGAAATAATATGCTTTGGAACTGTATCGGAAGCACAACTTACCTAAATATTAACAACACCATAACAAATCTCAGCAAGACAGAAAAATTGGTGACTTGCGTAATCCAACTGAAATGAGATGAGGAAATAAAATTTTCTACTATTTTTTTCCGATTGGACAATTTTAACAGTACACTGGCATCACTCACGAGTATTTCCAAATATTTTTTTTAAATCGATAGCCCAAGTGAATTTGATTTTTAAGTTGCCTGACAAATGCTGTTGAATCCCTAAACCTCCCCCTTAGCAAAGAGTGTGCTTGTAAATACATCTCAAATATTATTTTATATTGGCTAGTCTTTAAATTAAGTCGTGTTTAAAATTTTATACAATTTAATAAAGTTTAACACAAATTGAGTTGTTAACTCAAATTGCTTTTTTGATAAAATATTTACATGTAAAAGTGGGTATATTTATTTAACAATATGTCCGATAAATGTATATAGATATATTAAGTAATCATTTTCTAAAGTCAATTTTAGTATTCCATTGTTAAAATTTGCCAAGCAGAACTGAGAAAAATGGGTTTAATTCAATTTGACCTGGATTCATGACCATTCTTTCCACCTGTTGGTTCTTTGAGGATCTTTCAACTATTAAAACAAAATTCGTGAGGTTGGTGGACGCTTTATTGTAAGTAAAATATATTTTTTTGCATAAATTAAAAAGAAAGACTAGAAAACGAAAATAATAAAAATTTAATATTCATTTTTTATTATTTTTATCATCCATTTAAGTTAATTGAAATTTGATCTTTTAGAATTAGTAGCTAAACCAATTATGGTAGGCAAATGGCAGTACGTGTTCTAAATCAAAGAATATCTCCCAGAAAGGAAGCCTCAACTTCACAGTAAGCTGATTAACCCTAAGTCTTGACGTTTTAAGTTGATCTGGCTATTTTCTGAGGGTTCACTATGGTGGAAAGTTTATTTAAATCCTTGTTTTAAAGTACCACTTATATCAGTTTACTAAAGCTTTCGACATTATATTCTTTTTTAAAGATGGCCCAATAAATTGTGTGCCAAAAACGCGTGAAGCAATTAAAAATGGGTTTTAGTAGAGGGAGTAGAATCCCTCAGATTGCCTAAGACGAAATTCTACTTCATTATCAATGATTTCCATTGAAACCTAACACGCGCTATTTGTTTCAAAGATATCAATGCTATTTTTCGATTTCAATTTAACTTCACTTATTTTATCAAGGAAATATACTGAAGAGTCTCTCCTACCAATGCTATCACAATTACTTCCTCAGATACACGGATTGATGGAACTAAAGGAGATCACTCAATCCAGATTTCATAAATAATAATAATAACGCAGCTAAAGGAAGTTAGAAAAGAACGGAGAGAGAATTCCAATCACTCATGTCCTATGGAAAGAGTCCCACAAATAGTTACTTATAAGACAATGGAGTTTGATCTTAGTCATGTGGGGCCATTGTTGTGAGTGACTTCATAATTTCATCTGTCATGTCTTAAATCATTGAATGTGTCCAGATTTGATTAGGTTTTCATAAGTTTTCTTGAAAAACAACTGCTATCAAACCCATGGGTGCCTATTGCCAATGATTTCAAAATGAAGCAAGGTATTTCGAGCTTAAAACATGATTTTAGACAAGATAAAGAAATTGGCAATTATTAACTTAGAAATTACTTGATCCACTCATCCAACCTTAAGTGATCGATAAATTGCATGATTTGCTTAAGTCCCATCTTCTTCACATATCGTCTTGAAAATTATTTAATTCATCTAACGATCAAACTCTATAATGCTATCTGGAACAGGAAAATATTGGTTATTGGTAATTCGTGCTTCTTATTATATTCACGTCAATAATTCATTTTATATCAAATGACAGGCTTTATGATAGTTATCATTAGTCCTTTGGTTGACTTCGGACTTAACAGATGGGAGGAGCATCAAAGTCACAAAAAGTCGAGATGGAGGAGAGAATGGAAGAGTGATTCACAGATGTAAAAGAGACAGACACAAAGGTTGAAAAAAGGTGAGGTGAGTACTGTGAAAGTAGTCCAATATGACATACAGCAGGGTCATTGTATGTTAAAGACAACTGCCAGTATGAGTATACGTTGCCCAGAATACACCACGTGAGAGTAGGCCTATCGCGCACCCCATTGTCATGTCAATTACTATATATTTGTAATAGTATTGATAATACTCTTGCCACAACAACGAAATCTTACAAGTTGAAATCGTGTGAAAGATCTAACAGAGTGGCACGACTGATGAATTTAATAAGTCACGAAAAGACGATATGAGGACGGTAAAAATAAGTAAGCAGGGACGTTCATATATCAAATTTCTTGTTCAGTTACTTTTGAAAGCGGAAACACTGAGTTGGCTAGATTTTCCAAATGGATAGAGTTCGTATCAATCTTTTCCACCGCACTCCCAGTTTGATTACTGTAGTTTTTTTCTGATATATTCAGAACCTATTCACCAATTCAATGAATTCCATGATAGGTTAACTACCCTCAATTAATCAACACTTACTTCCTGGATCCATCAACTGTGTCTGACTATAATAGGTATGACAAAACACCTAACATTACATCACAGGGTGTCGTACAATCCGCACTTTAAACTCACATATTATTTCTAGAAAATAAATATGCAAACTTTGCGTTAAAATCACGCATTCCGATTTCGTTAGTGACTTCCTAACCCCAGCCACCAACCACGTTTGACCAGACTAATTTCTTAACAGCTAAATATATGTTCTTCAATTGCCCAAAGAGGTGACAACAGGGAAATTGGAATCCTGCATTAGGTGTATGCAATAACAGGACACATAACTACTAGCACTTATTTTGATGGTGTGATTAAGCGTCAATGTGCAATAAACAGGTTCAAAAGGAGGACTTGTTTGCGAGGTAGAAAAATTCAATTAATGTAATTGGCGAGAGCGTGTGGTACCTTCTAACCTACTCAAGACGCCTCTTTCACTGACTTTCGTCATTAATAAACTTAAATTATGAGATTTTTTTGCATAATGTGAAATGTTGCCAGCCAGCATTCAATTTATACAATGGTTTCTTTCCCAGTTTAAAAGTGCAAAAAAACTGTCCGGAATGGAAAGAAAACTAAAAATTGCAATTATATCATCGATGGCATCTGATTTTGAAATCGACATAAAATCAAAAATTTGTCCATAATTACTAAACATTGTTGCTGTATGCCATCACTACACCACAAGCGTTGATATTATCACCGTATATCATACAACCATCTTCTCTTTAAGTCACAACTTCAGATTGCGTTTACACAAATAGGTTCAGCGGCTTTCGTTTCTTATGAACGGGGTAGATTTTTAAGGAATTGACTTTGATCTAGGAGTGAGTAATTGACAAATGTTTAAAGATATAAGATATACTCATTCATCATACGCAAACTCAAATTTAAATGCTTTTCTTAAAAACGATGTATTGTTTTGCACCTAACTGATTTAATTATTGGGTTATTTTAATTAATAAAGCATTGATTTATGCCTGGGTTGAAAAAGAGTGAGATGAAAAATGCTTTTCGTGCTTGCGAGTATTAGTAATTGCCATTTAACCTCCAGACTAACTCAAATTCAAAAGTTTGACGCGTTAAATTCCACTGTCCATTAGCTTTGACTGCTGTTAAGCAAAAATTTCATTAAATGCCAGTTGTCCGTAAACGAAATTATTCCGTATTTGAGCAAGAAATCCTGTTAAACGTTATCCTGCAAAATCGCTTGATTTATCTTATTTAACTAGCCTTCTTTTTTTGAATCACATTCATTACTCGTCTGCTTTACTGAATTTGTGCTCACCAGTTTTGCCGCATGAAAGCATTAAATAAAATTGGACCCGAATACAGCATATTTAACACTGTTCCGATCAACGGAACAACTCATGAGTTTGATGTTAACGGCGCCCCTCCAGGGTAGTGATCGCTTCCCAGTAGGGAGGGCTGAAACAGCATGTTTCTTTCAGTTGAATATAAATTCAAATTACCACACAAATACACACACACATATAATTATATATATATATATATATATATATATATGCATGATTTTTTAAAATGATTCTATATCAAAGTTTAGAGCTCAAGATAATATGCATTTACGGACTTCGAGTAGACTATATCAACAACTGAAGCTGAAAAATTGCACATTGTTATAAATGACGATACGCAGTTTATCGACAATTGAAAATAGTTCTAGCACTTTTGTTGACCAAAAGCGTATATCAAAGAAACGTCTCCAGTCTAAACAAATTAAACATTTTTTGCTTATCTTGAATGCTCATTTCAAAGCGTTTAGTCAGTATTATTTCATATGGACGTCGGAATTTCGTAAATTGCAAGTATTTGCTCACTTTCAGCTCTTATCGAGGACTCTCCTCATTCTTGTACCAAACAACAATTATCAGAAATATAAACTCATGAAATTATTTACATTGGATATTAGTCAAGGTATTTACATTCCAACCAATTGCACATTTTCACGAGACGAGTTATGCCTCATGGCAACTTAATTAAGGTAATTGGCTGTAGTTGCAGAGGTTAAAACGGAAGTTATTTAGGAGAACTGCTAAGTATATTTTTGGGACAACTGTCCGATTTCATTTCCAAATTCTTGCGAAATTCTCCTTCAAACACTGTTCTTAATTAACAAAGCTGGGAGAGGTTGGGTTAGGGTTGAGACGAATTCGGCAAATTTTCCATCCAGCGAGCCCGCTGATTGGCTGAGTGGCCTACAACATAAACCACTCCTCCCAACCAATCAGAGCCATCTCACAAGCGAACACCTACCACCCCTAGTGCTTCTACCAACATAAACATAAAATCTGTTGTCATTGGACTTATAACAGTTCGATAATGTAAAGGCTTAATTAAATCCCTTCATTTATTGTCCATCGCACCAATCATCAGTAATGCATCATAAATCAAAGCCAAATTCGAAAAAGACTACCTCTTAATACCCTATGAAGATTAACATGGTAGTTTCATGTCTTAATGTGGATAATCGTCACGTCATCTGGCTGAATCCACTGTCTAGAGGTTAGAAGTAGCTCAAGAGTTTCGAATAAAGAGATTTTCATGTCTATACATGATCAATGCATAAGAAGTATTTCTTTTTAACAAAATACGAAAGCGTAAGCCCGAAGGCCAGGAATTGCCACCCATTAATGGAAACGGATTATGTTCTTTATCTGGGGGGGGGGGGGGGGGGGAGGGTGCATTGTCCTATGTATCGCCCTGGTGCTGAACGATTCCCACTCTATTCTCCTCCCTCAGTGTAATGGATCATTTTAATCACTGCGATCCTGATGCCCCGTAAATATGTATAATTTGCAAAGGTGAAACTTCGTCCTATGTAAGAAATAGAATAAGTTGAAATTAGAAATGAGAAAATAACAACCGCCTTGACTAGATAGGAACCGGTTAGGTCAACCACTCCAAATTATTTTGCTAGAATCAGGTAGTTTTAATTTATTTGGTTATTTAGCGAAAGAATTTGGAAAGTGATGCTCATGTCTACATTGCTTATATTTAACTTTTGAAAAGAACTAATATTGAATTAAGTGTCAAGTTCTGCAAAGTTTAGTTCATTTGAAACGAAACATACTGCATTTCAACACCTCAAATATCAAAATTTGTTTGGCAATCACTGATAATTATACAATTAATCAATGCTTAAGCATTGCAATAAGAGTCAATGTAGTAGTGGAAGATGGAAAACCTCAATTTGGTGCTTAAAATTTTACGATCGATTAAGACAAATATTTAATAAGGAACCAAGTGTACTAAGTGAGTGTCACCTATCGTGTCAACTACGAAAGGACATGTAATATCATGCATTCTACGGCGTCCTTTTGTATAATTCCTGGAAGTGTTAACTAAGACAGTTCGCCAATATCTGATACTCAAATAAATCGATACGAGGACGCCTTGAGAAAATATGAGTCGTCAATCCATTTTTACTGATCTTTGTTAATATCCCTTAACGGTTTTTGACTGCAAATAGGTATAATTGAAGTTAAGCGGTATGAGCAGCTATGGAACAAAATTAACTCTTGATTAAACTCTTAATACCCTGGGTGAAATCAAACACATGAATCTTGAATTAGTTCACGGTTTTTAAGTAGCAGGGCTAGGTATGTTTTGTGCAAATATGTAAATTTTATAGTGAGATCAATGCAAGACTATTAGTGTCATAAAAGGGACATAATAGTGAGCATCTGGAATGTGCAATGTGGACAATAGGGTGAATAGCCTTCAAGTTCAAGTACATTGAAGAGGCAGGGACCTTATCCTTGCCTTTTCTGTAGTTCACCTGGAACTTAGTTCTTGAGGTTACAAACACGTTAACATTGTATCTTCATCAAGTCGAACCTCCTTAACGTTAGAATAGCCATATGGAAGTACACATCCTGGTTGCGCAAAATAAGAGAAGAATGAGCACTTGTCTAAGTTCTTCTTTGAACTCTTGCTGTTTCTAATAAGTGAGAATCCTAAAATTATAGAACTCACGAGCGCTCAGGATGGCAACTTTCAGGATGATGTATTAGTTAGGGTACGTTATCCTTACCCACTTTCAATGCCTAAGTCATTTTTTCCACATTTTGATTATGAATGATCTACGGATTCTCCAAAACTAATGAATCTTACTTTATTCATTTACGAGCCTCTTTGAACTATTCTACCCTTCAATATCGAATTCTATTTTTTTAATTTTAGAGATAAAATTGTGAATGGAAATGAAATGATAAAATAAAAAACATGGAATTAATCCATTAAAAGCGAAACCCAACTGAACCGGCTCTGTTTTTATGTTCGATCTATTTAATATAAAGGACTCACATTGAGAGGAAATACAAATCCCATGTTAACGAGTTGCTTTACTATTAGCTGTCACCCTGACAACCAGAAGGAGCAAGTTTAATTGACTATAATTTCAAGAAGCATTTTTAGGGAATTAATAAAAAAAATATTAGGAGTAGATTTTATCTTTTCCTAATAATGTGAACGAGTGGGGTTATAGGTCTTGAAGTACTCAAAAGTAATGTTAAAATGCATTGTTCGAAAAGCTAATCCCAGCTATTAAACCATAAGAACAGTAAATACTCCTTCCCAATAACGAATGTGTTTAGGGATGGCCAATTTTATAGGAAGTTAATGTAAGAGAAAGTTTGGAACTTTGATTTAGACAATATGTTTTGACAGTGTAGCGTCATTTCGGCAATAATATTCCAGGTAAATATACGAACAACATGTTCTAACATTCTGACATTCTATAGTTCTCATGCTGACCTAAACGCTCTAACATTGAAATAGTATTGTAGCATCCTGAAAAGCTAGAGTTTGTTAATTTTAACGAACTTTTAAATGACATATTAATTTTAGATATTCGATTGACAAATTTCATTTAAAAAAATTTTATCAAAACTAGTGGATTTAGCTCCAGTCTAACCAATCGTCATTAAAATGGAAGAATGGAGATGTTCGGAACGAAGGTACAATTCATCATTGTCAATAATTTTTCTGGGTCAAATTTTTCTATAATTAATTCACTCTTTTCTCTCAAACATGGATTGGAATCCACCTTCAAGAAATATTTCAATAATATATGTACTGTTAGGAATAAATAACAATCACGTTTCATATGAAGTGAGGAACAGGAAGAAAAATGCACAAGATGGAATTTTCGTTTAAAATTGGAAAATTTATCGGAAGCTTTATTTTAAAATTCAAAAACTGAAATTTATGCACAGTGGGGATGATGAATAGGCCATAAACATTTGGAGCTAAAGTTGTCTAAACATTCAAAACGAATTCTTTGAAATGCCCTCCTTTCACTTTTCCAGCAAATGGAAATTAATTCAAATGCGTACCAAAAAACTAAGCAGTAAGGGAACATTAAAGCACATTTCAGAGAAAAGTAATCCATAGTAGTGCAAATACTCTATCATTGACATTTTAATCTAAGATTTTATTAGTGCGCGCTCGTTCTACAGATTAAAACGGAATTGCTGTCTTTGTTTTAATCTTTGTCAATATAAAACCGGTAAGACTATTAAGAAATTAACCAATCAGGAATAAAGAATTGGGGTAGTCCTTTGGTCTTGGAGTTAGCTTAATTCATATGTGCTAATTTGCCATAATAATTCTAAAAATTGTCGTGAAATTAGTAGACTAATCAATTATTAAATAATTCTTTCCGAAACTGTACATCACAAAAGAAATCGAGAGAAAGGTTGATTTGACAATCGGAGTTTTTGCGGTCTTTTAAAAGAAATTAAAAATTTGTATTTCTTTGTATTCCTCACTATTTTAATCATCAATTGCAAATGCGAATTGATGGCAATAAAAAGTAGAAATTATTATAAAAAGACAAAAAACAGGTCATTTTAATGCAATTAGCAACTCCGTAAAGATTGACACTTCAGAAGTTGTAAATTCGCCTGAACGTCATCCCAAATTTTTACGTTTCAATGGGAAGAAATGGAAATTTTTAAGCACATTTACTACTTGTGCAGAATTTCTTTAATATCATTATTTCGGTGGACCATTTTTTTCAGGCTAATTAGAAACTAGCCTAATTATCACATTCGAGGTTTGTAAATGTTCTCAATATTTTAACAATAAAGCCATCGTCGCTTTGAAATTGGTCTTTTTCGACTGTCTTCGGATCCCAAAAAGTATTCCAACAACATTGAGCAGTCTGGAGAATGCTTACATCTATTTTTGGCTAGTTTGGAGCTGTTACAACTACGATTGCGAATTAGTTCTGATTGAAATATAAGCGGAATTTTATCAGATTAGCAAAATCAGTTCTGATCTTCACTTTATAGCTAATAATTAATAGGATAGGCAAACTCTTTTCAGATCATTCATAACCCGAACTTATGTTTTTTATTTATATTGAGAATGGTATTCAAACGCATATAGCGGGATTAAATATATTAATAAAAATATCTGCTGATGATAGAAACTATTCATCTGGGCTTAAATACTGAATGCAGCAATTAGCAATGCAATTATATTTAGAGTTACTTGTATGAAAATATTAGACACAGCACCTTCAAAATTTATGGTCATTGTAAAACCGATATCGATCTCTCAGATACTTTGAGAAAATGCTACTTTTACGAGTTTGTAGAGTGTCCTATAGTATTAAACGGGTATATCTGATCTTTTTGCAACAACTAAAATAAGTTGAATAAAAATATAGAATATTCAAAATCAAAAAATAAAAATTGTTAGAAAATGGGGCGAGAAGTAAGTTATTTGGTAAATTGTTCGATCTCTATGGTGAAAGGGTGTAGTATATCGAATAAGAGTCTCTACAACATTTTGTTAAGCAAACCATCTTACGTAAAATTTATTTATATCAAATGGTAGGCGTTTTGATAGTTATAATTAGCCCTTTACTGAACTTTCGGCTTCACAGAGGGGGAGGAACATCAAAGTAACAAAAAGTCGTGAGGAGGGAGGAACGGTAGAGTGTTTCAATGATGTAAAAGAGACAGACACAAAGGTAGAAAAAAGGTTAGGTGAGTACTGTGGAAGGGGTCGAATATGACATTCAGTGGGGTGTTGGTAGTTTGGAGTCAGAAGTCAACTACCAGTTAACAGAATTTTTTTGCCGTATGAATATACGTTGCCCAGGGTGCACCACGTGGAGGTAAGTCTGTCGCACACCCCGCCTCTACAACATAGCATTTGATGTCCAATACTGCCTTCATTCAAAAAATAAACAAAAGAAATTAAAAATTCCATTCCAGTCTAATTTATTTGCTGGCTTTGTTGTTTCACGAAAATCCACACGTTTAGATAAAGTATAGAGGAACTGAATGAACACCGAGTTCGTTCAAGAATAGCCACTTCTAACACTCCACTTGGTCGGAAAAATCGTATTCTCTACTAATTCATTTGCATTACAATTTTTTATTTGTTCCCTATCCTATCGACAATATGATATCAAACGGCTTAAGGAAATTCTTGGCATTTGATTAGTTAAGTTCTTTTTCTATGGTAGCGTCATTTTCGAAATTGACATATTACACAACTTAGAACCAAACAAAGTGCTCTCTTACGAGGAATGTGTTTACGCCACACTGCTGCAACTAGGTCCCATAAATGTGGTCAACTGACGATGGAAACTCGATCATTTTAGACTATTTCCCACAAAACGATCGAATATTATGTGAATATGCCCAAAATTAAGGTGGAATATGCAAAGAGCAGTTCGCGAAGTAGCTAAAATGATTTTAATAAGATTAATGAGAGTGGACAACTGTAAAACCGACAGACGCTGGCAGTCATAACAATGAATAAGAAGTTTATCCAATATTGATGGCTTAGAACTGGTCGATTTTGCATAGTGAGAAGAATTTCTCTTCGTCTTCATATATTCTCCTTTAAAATTATAAATATTTTAACAAAACTTGGCCTTGAATCTTCTATTCAGTAAATATTAGTGGGCGGAAGTTTAAACACTTCGTAAGTTCAAAGCTTTACTCATGAGGTGCATGCTTCGCTTATTGACAAAATGTAATCTCATTCACTTGCATGCGGGTGCGACAGGGCCAGGCATAATTTCAAGAAGGATTATAATTCTACAACATTACATGATACATCAATGCAACTTCAGTGTGAATCCAAATAATGTAAAAATGTAGATTGACCTGGCAAATTCCCTGAAATTGAGCAAAGTTTAAGGCCAGAAAACTTCTGCTTTAAATCAAAGCCTCTTCACTGTCTCCACATCAAAGTAGGTTTCTGCATTTATTCGTAACCAAATAAAAGGTGGAATTCGTCAAGAAAATTCAAAGTGATTCATTGCAAAACTTTATTTTCAGTAGTTAGAACTTCTACTGCATCCATTAAATGAGAGTACTTGTTCCTCAGACGTAAATAATGAATTTTTAATTTTTCATCAGATCTTCGAATCCCAATGCAAAACTGGTAATAAATACATACAAAAATAAATTTGTGGCTAACCGTTTAAATTCTAATAGGTGGTTTTGTTTTGTAGAAATTATTTAGACACCTTGTAAATAATGTTGTTATGTAATTAAGGTAAAATCAAAATCACCCGTACAGTGTTTAAATTTTGAAAAGGGGAATACTTGAGATCTGTTTAAAAAATCTTACACAAAGGATAGCATTTAAATGCTCCTACATCACTATTCCTATTCAACGGTTTCATATTCCTGTGTTTCTTTATTTTTAAAAGTCCCGCTTTACTCCCTCTTAACTACGACTGAATGACCTTTTTCACCCTATTCAAACAGTGATGAATACCGGGGGAGGAAACAAGCCACCAGACATGTCTAAATACCTTCCTTCCAACAGTAGTAGTAGTTTACTGCCTTGTGACACGTTTTATCGCCTGCATGCAACAACAACAGCAGCAGTAGCAGCAGTGGTTTGAGCCAATACCTGGTCGTGATTAGAGCTGCAGCAGTATTTTACCACCATGTTGACGCCTAGCGTATGTGATATACTTCTTCTCCACTTCGTCCCACTAAGATACGCGCTCAATTGAAAGTCGCGCTTTTGCGTGCAATTGTATACGCCCGTGCGCATAACTCCAGTTTTTGGGTGGCACGCACAAAATATCCAGTAAACACGCGAAAACCTATTACTTCGCGCGCACTTTCTAAATATTGATTTTGAGCAAGTGTGCCCTTTTATCCATGTGCTATTACGCATATGAGCGGGTGGATCTAGTGCACTTATGTTTCCCGACCTAATGAATGGAATTTTTGATAGATTAGAAATCTTTGTACGAGGTGAAGAGGAATCGAAAACAACTTGGGAAATTCCCAAGCCACAGGCACTGTAGGCAGATTGAATCAAATTAACCAATGATATCTTTTAGGAATAATGTATCGTGATTAAAGAACTGTGCATATTCCTCTAAAAATGTCATGTCCAAATCTAGATCTCGCTTTCCTTTCAAATGCATAAGTGAAGTCAATAGGGTAATTTGCGTCTTCGCCTATTTTAAACAAACATATATTTATCGGAAATTTTGATCGATTTCGGAATCGTTAATTTGTTGTAGATGAGCACAGTGAATTTCTAAAAGACAGAAAAATTACGCACATACAGAGCAGCCAATAATGTTGATACTGTGAAGGTCGTTCAATTTTAGAAAAAAAGTGCAGTGTATGTGTTTGAAACAAGTGTCCTTGAAGTTGTATTAATCACATGAACACTGAAGATGCAACGATTGAGATATGCGTCAAGGACGCCCTAGTAGTTACGACTGTTGCTAACGTTATTCGAGTTCAAAATGGTGTGTTCTTGTGGGGTGATGTGCCTGTGAGCTTCACAATTCAGCCTATTTTCTATTTTTAAATGGAAGAATTTTATTCCGGAATGTCAATTTTAGCCAATTCAAGACCTAAAAATTTTTTATTTCATGGATACAGAGACATAATTGCATTAAAGAAAATATACTCCTTTTAAGCTCTTGCGTATGAATGAGCCAGTAAAATTAAAAGGTATATTTCATTACCAGACACAAGCTTAGCAGAACAGTGACTGTTAAATTAATTGCCCTCATGACGAATCCCATTTACAGAATTTTCAAGGGTTTTCCCACGTCTTTAAGAACACCTGATACGGCCTCGCACCTAATATTTAATTGTACTGTGATGAATGACGGTTAGTACGCCGACATTTGTCAAAAATTAGACGAGATTATTCCTATGTCAGAAAATGAAGACCTTTTCTGTGTTTTGATCAACCTCCTCTATATTTAGAATTATTTGTCATTGTCAGTACACTTGCTCTTCAAAGATATTTAGAGAATAGCTAGGTCATGCTAGCCCTGATCTGCGCCTATATTGTGCTAAAGTATTTAAGGTATACTTGCAAGACACGTGAACTGTAAGTACCCTCATACTCAATTCTTTACAGGTTTACCTTAACATAGAACTTCACAGGCTATTAATGAAAATGTGTGCAATACGAACCCGAGCAGAAAAATGAAGTTCACATTCAATCACCTTCTTCTATATTAAGTGCCCTAAACCAATAAGGCTGACTGCTTCTGGAACTTGACGTTAAGCGTGAAAGATGTAAATAATTGCGCTGACATGAATGAAAAGAACATGAATTAAAATGCACTTTTAACTTATTAGTCATTGTTGTTAAGCCCAAGAACAGTATTATTATCTTTAGTACCTCTACTAAATCCAGTTACCATTGCTTAGTAACTTTGTAATTGTAATACAATTTATCCAGTTTTACTAATTAAATCACATAGAATAACCTTGAATTAAGTTGCCCTTTCCAATATTTGTTTTGATCTATCAAGGTCTCAATTGGATATACCTAGAATTCGGACGTATTATTGCCAGATACGCACAATTTTCAGGCAGTGAGGAACTTGCTTCTTCCTCCTGCAAAATTCCCAAAGTTTCTGGGTGGTTTAATGAAGCGCGCAATCTATTAAGGCCATGAGTAATTGTGCTTTGCATTTCACCGATCGAGTGCAAGAATTTTTCAAAACAATATTCGAAAAATTCCCAAAAGTGAAATCAGAAGTGATTCGCCCCCCCCCCCCCATGAAAAGAAACATAACTTCCGATTTCACTTAGTTCCTCACATTAAGTTTTAAAAAAGTAAGTGTTGACTTTTTTCCCAAACTGAAGCTTATCTACAAATTTATTTCTACTTTTTCCCCAGCACAAAATTCCTTGATTTAACGTCCAATTTAACGTTGATGAAAACTTTTATTCCAGTTGTAGGTTGCTATAAAACTGTTATATATGAAGAGATATCTCCTAGGAGAGCTCTACCTATCATGATCCGTATGAAGAGTTCGCTTTTTCTGGAAAAGTGTGTAGTATGAAATATGGTCATTGCTAAATCTTCTGCAATATTAGGGTTTACTCTGTTCCAGCTCAGAGGATGCGGACTCTGAGTCTACTAACTTAGTCAATGATGGGTCATCGATATCGCCTTTAAAGTAGATTAATCTTGCCTTCTATGTGACTCTTGGCCTCGATAATAGGAGCAGAAGAGTTGGACTAAGTGACAAGGGAGACGGTGGGCGAGGTTATCATCTGCAATCTCTTCTGAATTTAAAAGTTTGCACTGTAACCTCGGGTCATGCTAGATAGCTTTCCAAATTTAGGGCAAATTTAAATTTTATGAGTGAAAGAGTAGTAACTGAACATTTTTTTATTTTCTCAAAAAGGTACTACTCTGTGCATTTAAATTTAACATAGAATCAGATTTTTAAAATACAGATTTTATATTGTACAATGATTAGAATTTTATTGGCAAGTTTCTAATTAAGAAGCCTTAGATACAGATTTCGGAAAAGTTACAAATCCATTGATGATAAAGGCGCTTTCACATTCAGATAGTTGGGCGTTTTGTGCTCTGTCTTGGAAATGTCCTTATTCGAGTCTCATTTACCCACTTGTGGCTAAAGTACAGAACAAGGAGACTTCAATATCACAAGCACAAACTCCCATAGCAACCCAAGTGAAAATTGAGCTACGTAACATTTGCAAATGTGAAATATTACCTTTTGAAAAGAGGATTTAAATAAATTGCTCTTCTCGATAGTCACTGTTGTCATTTCATGTTCCACCGATCACTGCCATGGGTGATAGTAATAATTATTATTTAGTTAAAAGTCTAAAGTTGTTTGTTTTAAAGCTTTGTTTATTCCATTAGGAAGAAATTCTCCCACTGCCCTCAATTCGGCATCATTATGGCAAATGAGATTGAATGTTGAAGTCTTTTATTTTTCACGAAGGAAATGTATTTGAGGGCGATTCTTGATTCACTTCGGAGTGTAAGAATTCCAACCCACGACTTCGAAGTGCCTCGTTAATGGAAACGCTTTAGAGATAGAAAATTGGAATCATTAATCAATGTCAATAAATAAGTTAATGCGACGGATACTGCGATTAACTGATAATTCGTCAATTGAAGTTAATGGGATGGACTTTTGAAGAAGGAGGGGGTGGCGGGTGGCACTATAGTTGACACCCATGGTGAGAGATCCTTGGTAAGATTTGTAGACATTCTCACTGAACATATATGATGCATATTAATCTTCATTTAAGTCGATTAAGTTCATCAGGCCATACCAATTTATTTGGATAATTGTAAAATGAATTTTCCTTTAATTAAAATTAGAACCATTTAATTAGTTAATTTTAGCTTTAAATAGTTAAATGATTGTCATTTTACCACGACCAAATGAGAAAACACGGTACCCAAACCCACCCAAATGTTTTTTGCTAAATATATATATATATATTTACTTAGAAATTGTACTTAATCGAATGAATCATATCAAGAAATTGAAGTGAAATGAATTCATTACCAAAAGTTTCCAATTGATTTTAAATGGTCATACTCTACAAGTTTATTTTCACCTCACTGTAAATACTACAACTTATCTGGTAGTAAAGAAAGTGCTCAGATTTCGAAATAAAGCTTTTCCCAGAAGCTCTTGGTAAAATTTGAGTCCAAATCACAGATTAAAATCACCAAAGTAACGACGATGCCTTAGCTTCTTCCATCCTATTGTAACCAATGTGATTTGGGCTTAATCCCATAATGTCAGTGACTTTGAAATATTCCGAAATTAACACTTCACTGCTATCAAAAAATATGCACTTTAAGAATTTTTCGCAGTTTTAGAACTTTAATAATCTCAATAATAGTGAACCGGTCAGTGGGCTAGTTCTTTTAATGGATATTGTTAGTTGGGAGTGTGTTCATCCTAATAAATTACAAATAATTTTCTATTAATATTCAAGTAATTATATTGTATTTTGTATAATCAGTGTTCAAAATCGAATACAAAGAAATCTATTTAACTTTTGAATGAATTTATACATTTTGTCACTTAAAAGAGAAGCGGCAGATTTTGAATAAACATTTTTTTGACCAAAATACCAAATTTTGTTTATATGCAAGGATTTTTAATCTCCTGATTAAAGAAAATTATGATTTGCACAATTTCATTCGCTTTGTTATAATAAATCGTAATACACTTGCACAAATTTAATAACTGTTTCGCACTTTTTTGCTTTCTGAATTGGGTCGTCTGGTGGACTGCATTGCCAGGTTATTTCGGATTTCAAATTAGAGATTAATTCGAATTTTCACTTCATTAATCCACGTGAGCTTCACAGTCCACTCTTCAACAGAAGTGCTATTGGATATTGATGAATTTCTTAAAGAATGTACTTATAGTACCCATTCGTTTCAATTAATACACACCGGGTTAACTACTAATTACCTCCTTGACCAGATCTGGAATATTAAATATTAACTTTTTTTAAGAAGCGTGTGTGCTGAATCGATATTCGTCATCTTGTTCAATGAGCAAAATGACAAGAAAGCTCTTTAAGAAGGAGGGAGGATGATGTGTAATCCCCAGTCGGAGAAAATTGAGAATGTGCAAAATGGAGGCTCACAAATGATTTCCTATAAATGGTTCATGAATTGAATATACCCATAATTACTTAATTGAAAAATTGTGCTTGCATTAGGCTGGACAACTAGAATATGTTAGACCACCTTTAAACTTTGATGTATCGTTTAAACAATGAATATAGATTGATAGTTTAAGGGAAAAAAACCTAAATAGTATTCCTAATTTTCCTCAAAGCGCATACATCCAACGGCTGCTCACAAACACCCTTTCTTAAATCGGAATCAACCTTGTAGTAATTAACTCGAATTTTTAATACAAAATATACTTTTAAATCCACTTTAATTCGCGTTTACGGAGCTACGAAATTTCCTTTGACAGAGAAAGCTTCAATTTTCTTCTCTATTGTAACTCCAACGGTTGCGCCTAATGGCCATTACTTGGTCTACACCCAAGTAAAAGTTAAGGTCAATAATCATTTAATTTTTGTGAATCATAAGGAGAAATATGGGTTCAAAAGTGATCGAGCGTTTTTGTGAAAATTAAAAGGGCTTTTTTGATGGCAAATAATGACCCAAATCTGGAAAGTTCCGTGTAAGAATTAGATGTCTAGGTAGCTGTTACACTAGACTCTATAAATTACCTTACACCTTACTTTTGCTGAGGGCAAATTCTATTATTTTCGATGAATTCGTACCAGTACACTAAGAGTGCGAACAGTGAACTCGTAAGTCAATCCCTCTTGTACTGAACTATCGGCTTTATGTACTTCATTGCACAGACTTGAATATGCAAGACCGTCACTGACGTAGCCATCACTACTAATTCTGGTCAACCAGTACGCCAATCATTTATCCCATATTGCAATCAACTTGGGAGCATTTACTAATTAGTGGTTAACTAATTAAACTGAAAGTTTTTTCAATCCACTTTCTTGACTCAGAACAGCTTTACTTAACTAAAAATGAAAACTGAGTGAATTAAAGGGTGGCGATACGGTCATTTGGTTCTCCGTGACAAAAATCAACGCAAAATAAGTAAATACGAATTATTAGACTTCACGATTGATCCAAGGTTCTGTGTCGCACTTAAATAGCTCCAAGTTCTCCTGCAACAATAAGTTGATCAGCTTTGATCAGGCTCCAGCAATTCTAGCAACAATTCTAAACAGGAACTTTTCTCTTAGAATCTATCAGACTCACTCAATAGCGGGCACCCTCACTCAGCAAATCAGCACTTACAATTATGATATTGAAAAAGGCTGTCCCTTCGCAGAGAAGTTCTAGAAATATTCGAGCCTATTTGAAACTTTCTCCGATGCTACGGAAGTCGAAATGTTACTGAACAAACTGGGTGCCCAAGGAACCAATAGACTTAAAATTCAGCAAAGCCATCTGCCTATTTTCAAACTATTCAGTGAAAGATTTCTATGTCAAACTACTCTCAAATTACCTGAAAAGAGCAAAAGAAGCCTTTTTAATTTAATTTAACATCCAATTTGAGAAAATCTCATTCAAAAATACTTCCTGCAATGAACTTAAATGACTTCTCTATTTGCGTGGCTTAACAAAGTCTGCCAAAAAGAATAGATAGAGAGTCTTGCATCACACTTTCAGGTGTCGTTACCGAATGCCATCAGGTAGGCAATCTGAAGAATGGCTCAGTCTTGATTTAAAATGGCCTACAAACAAGCCAAAACTTCAACGGTAATTTAATCCCTCATGTTCAACCAAACCTACCCAAGTGGCGAATACGTCCAACCTTCAATCTTCCATTCACATTGAATACATTTGCTAAGTTTTGTTCATTCAAGTTGAAGGTGTGTCAGCACACTAATGAAAAACAAAAGCCATTTAGAATCATGCAGCTGTAATAGACTCATTCACAGCAAAATCTTTCAACAGACCCGAGTAATGCGCCAAACAACAACAAAAATTTAAAGAAAACGTTATCTTGAGGATAGAAAGGCTTCTATCAACTATATATGTTTTTCAAAAAGGATGGAAAATATAAAGGGTAAGGGGAAGCAGACGGTGAAATAGTGAACTCCATTTTCTCCCCATAGGCATTACTAACCCCCCCCCCACCCTTGGTGACGTAGGTTTAACTTTATGCATTTGAAAAGGTTTACCTATAAGTCCGCAAACAGCAATCGAAGATCGCTTAGAGGAAGACGATATTGATTTAAACAAAACTTTTTGCCCTCAAAACATGAAGGTGATGACAGAATACCGAAAAATGAAAGAAATTGCGTAGGCTGGCTATATTCCCTATTGTAATGAACTATTGATAAGATTAGGATATTTGAGACCACCAACGAAGAAGCTATTACTAACAATTCTGCTAGCAAAATAGGCGTTTGCAAGGAAGGAAAATGATCTTATTTCTAACTGAATATTTCACCTAAGTAGGGACAACCACTGACTGGAGTGTTTGAATGCAAAAGGCAGACATTCTTAGAAGTCCTATTTTTAGGGATTTATTTCAAATAATTTTCTGATGTCAATTAAAGAAATGTCAATCCGAAATGAAGATCGGATTAGACTAAGGTGGTAATGAGCCTATAATTTCTCTCTTTGAGCATTACTACAAACCAATTAATCGCTTTGTTGGACCAATTAATTGTTCTCTAAATAGACTAAGAGCTATAAATGCATTTTCGTTAAGTATTATTTACTATGAAAATTTTTTTCTTGAAAGCTTATTCACTCCATTCAACCTGCACGAGAAAGTGTATTTATACGTGATATATGGATATATTATTTCTTTTTAATTAACAGTTTAGTCCCTCCAAACAAAGGTTAGCTCATGGATGTCGGTGGTGGTAAGGTTGGAGTAAATTGTTTGCTTTATTCTTCAATACCCTATTATAATTGCTGGTAGTAGCCGAATCTCTACATACCTAATCGTCTAATGATTCCTTAGGAAACCCTTCGATGTATCCAACTACTTTGCTTATTCAGAAATCCCATGAAGAAATTACCATTTTACTCAGAGCGTTTTCTTCCACCGTCCACTTTGTCATTCAAAGCAGCCTTTTTTAACAAAATTTAATTTCGCAGTATTGAATAATTAGCAATATGAACTCTTACTCATAGTTGAAAAAAAAGGTTTTATAATAAAAATATAACTTGGATCAAGGTAAAATCACTGTACAAATTAGCAAGTAGCCTTCCCAACTGCTAATCTCCTAAAACTTGCAGAATGGGGTGTGCGATAGACTTACCTCCAAGTGGTGCACCCTGGGCAACGTATACTCATACGATAAAAAGTCTATTAACCAGCAGCCGACTACTGACTTCAAACTACCATGACCCCACTGTATGTCATATTCGACCGCTTCCACAATACTTACCTCACCTTTTCTCTGCCTTTGTGTCTGGCTGTCTCTTTTACATCTGTGCATCTTTCTTCTCTTCCCCCTCTCGACCTTTTTGTCACTTTGATGTTCCTCCTCCTCCTTTATGTGAAGCTCGAAGTCAGCTAAATGGCTAATGATAGTTGTCAAACCGCCTGTCAATTGAAATAACTAAAACTTGCCAAACTGAGGAACTAATAAAGGAAAAATGTTTTGAAACTTTGAGTCATTAAATTTTTGACCGTGTATTTTGTCCTTAAAAAGTGTAATTTTTGAAAAATAACCTTATTGATAGTTTTGATAGCTACCTTTATTCGTCTTTATGAAGTTCTGAATTTATTTAGTGTTGCGGCTGTTAGTTGGAGCAAGAAAATACTAACGTCCAAGTTCGTGGATCTATTTTTGAAATCAATATGCTTAAATCTATTTTTAATATAAATTGAGGTTCTCAAAAAGTTGAATGGTTCCTGTTTACACAAATAGCATAATTTGTTTGCATAAATAGTAACGACCGCATTATTTGATATTTGGATATAATTCATCATTGTTTTTATCTAAACATAGTTCAATTAAAAGAAATTTAACTTTAAGACCCTTCCTCGTAGTTGTTTACTTTCTAAAATCGACTTTTTAATTAAACGACAGTTGGTTTCATCTTTCATGAGGGTTCATTTTTAAGTGGCCTTCTCATCTGTAAGTTTCAAAACATCCACTTCGTGATATTATTCACAAAGCTCTATCCGTGACTCAGTAGTAGACTTAGTAGTGTTTTACCCATGATAAACAATTTTTCTCCTATTTCACAAAGTGTCCTACCACGAAAGATATATTACTACAGGAATTTGTTACTGGGAAGATTTCTGTTGCGGATGATCTGGTGAAGTCACCTGATTTATTATGAAGGGGAGTAAGTATTCACTACCGATTTTTTTTTTCACATTTAAAATTTGTACATTATTTCAGTACACATTTAAGTATGCAGTAACCATAACATGAAAATGGATTTCTTTACACTTGGCTGCCTGGTATTGACAAATAGGGCATAACTTAATCAAAACGGTTTGATCAACTACTCAATTTTGAGATCTACATACCAACACTGCATGCTGGAAATGGAAACCCGCAATTTCTGGTTGGCATAGCGAAAGATTATTACAATGTAGGTTGAAATGTCACAGTAAGGGACACCTCAAAGTAGTTCACAAAAACAACTTAAGGTCAGTCAATATTTCAAAAATAAATAGGAAGTAAATTTCAAATATACCGTAAACTTTGCAAAAATATCGATTTTTTTCTGCATTATATAATTGCCTCAAACGTGGGATGTGCGACAGATTTAACTCCGCGAGGTGCACCCTGGGTAACCTATACTCAAAAGGCAAAAAAAGTCTATTAACCGGTAGTTAACTTCTGACTTCAAACTATCATGATCCCACTTTATGTCATATTCGACCCCTTCCACAGTACTCATCTTACCTTTTCTCTGCCTTTGTCTGTTTTTTCTCCTTTAAATTTGAGAATCATTATTCTGTCCACCCTCTCGACCTTTTGCCACTTTGATGTTCCTCCTCCCCTCTGTGAAGCGCAAAGTCAGCTAAAGGGCTAATGATAACTATCCAAACGCCTGCCAGTTGAAATAAATAAATAAATAACTATTTTCCTTAAACGTTGCGAACCATCACTGAAATCTTCATATCAAACTGTAGAACCTGTACAAACAAATATTGGAACTTTATGGCATTAATCCTATCTCTTATACAAAAATGAAGGCTGGGGTGAATCCGGTTTCTAAACGATTTGAAACTATTCACGTACCGACTGTGTATTCTTTTTTCACTTGTCATCACCTTCTTTAGTTTTAACTATGCTCCTAGAATATTAAATAATGCTTTGCAAAGACCAATAGTAATAATGATACCATCCTATATGCTGAAACTATTTAATTTGAATGAATAACATTCATTTCCCATTTTTACACACCAACTTACCTATTTAAACAGTGGTAGTCAGGTAATATGCTAATCTATAAGCATTACCATGACTGCCGGAAGGTAAGCGGCCGATAGGATTTTGTCGGATCCGATGAATTCCCACATTGGGCTTTACATTAAGATAGAAGGATTACAAGGCAAATATTACTACTATGATGAAGAGCAACGTGATTCAAATACTACCACTGCCTAACTGGCTGAAAGCAAACAAGTTCGACTAACATCACAACAACAAAATCCAAATGAGTCACCGTGGAAGTAGGCATTCAAATTATAGTTCCTAGCACTACATAATTCAGTATCCTTCTCTTTCTTGAGCGTTTTCGGAGCACTGGAGTGGTGGTTTTGTTAAAAGTGAGCGCAAATTGCTATCTGTTTTGATTAGCAGGGTTACCGTTGTAATCATTGAGTCTCTTCGAGTGGAAGAAAAGAAAGAGGATTCTTGGTAGTGGAATCCTTGTTATCTTCAGTGCAATTAAATGTTAGATGGAAAATTTGTCATCAAATTTTGAAGACAGAAGGTCTTTTCAGAGCTCACTAGAGGCACAGTCCAAAAGGACCTAGAATCACCGTTCAAACTGTAGAATAGAACAAGTCATCCAGATTACAAACTATGTGTGTTATCGTAGTGCAAAAGGAGATTATCCTAACTGCGGTTTCTGGTTGGTAGAAAATGAATGAAATTAAAATATTTTAGAGATAAATAGGGGCCAAATTTATGGGAAAATATGTGCTTCAGAGGATTTTAATCCATTTTCGTAAGAAAAAAAAATTTGTGTCAAATTTTCCTCCCTCGACAAGTTGTTGCTGCTTATTCAAAATTCGATGTTTCACGAATGTACTCCAAGTGTGACCTCACTAAAAAGCATTGATATCTTATTACTAGAATGCCTGTTAAGTAGGATGAGAGAGGGAGAAAAAAAGGGAGATGAAGGTGACACGACCACAGCTGATCAGGGTGTGTTCAGGAGGACTTAACCAACAAACAGAGAGTTGAGATGGTCGTTTTCAAGCAGTTTTTGTTAATTTGAAGGGACGATAATCCAACCTCATCTTTAAAGATGGCAGGATGAAAAAGCAAATCAAAATTGATGCAAAATTTTCTTAAAATCTATGTAATGGGGTGTGCGATAGACTTACCTCCACGTGGTGCACCCTGGGCAACGTATACTCATACGGCAAAAAAGTCTATTAACCGGCATTTGACTTCGGACTTCAAAATACCATGGCCCAACTGCTTGTCATATTCGACCCCTTCCACAGTACTCATCTTACCTTTTTCCCTACCTTTATGTCTGTCTGCCTCTTTTACATCTGTGAATCGCTCTTCTATTCCCCACCCATCGACTTTCTGCTTCTTTGATGAACCTTCCCTCTGTGAAGCCCGAAGTCAGCTAAATGGCTAATGATAGCTATCAAAACGCCTGTCATTTGAGATAAATAAATAAATGTAATGGTTATATTTTATTTATTTCAAATGGCAGGCGTTTTGATAATTATCATTAGCCATTTAGCTGACTTCAGGCTTCGTAGCGGGAAGGAACATCAAAGTAACAGAAAGTCGAGGGGTGGTGAACAGAAGAGTGATTCAAAGATGTAAAAGAGACAGACATACTGAGACAAAGGCAGAGATAAGGTGAGATGAGTACTGTGGTAGTGGGTGAATATGGCATACAGTGGGGTCATGGTAGCTTGCGTCAAAAGTCAACTGCCGGTTAATAGACTTTTTGCCGTATGAGTATACGTTGCCCAGGGTGCACCACGTGGAGGTAAGTCTATCGCACACCCCGTAATGATTAGATTAATTTTGTACTTCCTCAACCTCTAGTTTTTTTCTAAATTTCGCATCAGAGAGGCCTTCAAAATGCGTTACTTGAAGGTGAATCCGCGCAAAATCAACCCAGAAAGTGGCACAACTTTTTAGCCTTTAGTCAATTTTCAAGTTAAGCGCACTCATTTTGAGACAGCCTTTCGATTGAATAATTAAACAAAGGAAATAAGAACGTATTTTTAAACCCCCAATTGAACGCACTACAATTGACGGTTAATGTTGGTCATTTGCGTCCAAGTATGTGCTTTCAGAAAGAACCGATGTGAACGCCATAACTTTTCCCAATAAGTGCAAATTTGCATTCGTCCATTTGTTGCGATCGGAATTTGGTTTAAACTAGAGCATTAAATTTGCTTGTGTGTGTGTGCGCGTGTGTGCATGTATGTGTGTGTGGATCAGCGAAGTTGATCATGAGATGTACTTTTGATTCACTAGCACATACCCCCGCCCTCCATCCTGTTCGCGTTCGTCCAACGCAGCAAGTTTAAGGTCACGCGGACTGCATTGATTCACTGTGTCCCAAACGAGCTAAGAATGATATCGCAGTACAGTGAATATGCTATTTGTAAGATAAAGTAAGCTCTAATCAAGGCTTCAGTACA
>UZAE01012180.1:0-22606 GCA_900617975.1 Rodentolepis nana
CGAAGTAACGCGGCGCACCTTCCTTCGTTTAGCCATGACTGCTTTGCGCGCTCCACACACAGGATGAATTCACCTGATTAAATGAAAATAGCATATTTACTTTGGCCTAATTAAAGATTAAGGATATTCGGGCTCTCATTGCCAATTTAAATAATAAATTAACCTTTGTGGTACAGCCAATTGAGCACATTTCACCTACTCTTATCGCATTATTTCTCAACTGCCTGTTTATTAAGATATATCATGAAAATATACGTTCAGAGAAAATAGCTTTATCAAGGGGGGGGGGGGTATTTCTTCCTTTTTTTGCAGCCTCCTTTTCTTTAGTTACATTTCCATTTTAAGACAATAGTATTTCCTCGATTAAGTAAGTCCACTAAGATTTGGCATTCATCAGCAATCAATGACATTCCAAAGAGTAAAGTGATCTTTCGTTCCAAACAATGACCAATTTGTCAACATAACGGACACAATACATTCTTTTGATAACCTTCGAGGGTCTCCATAACAACCTTCAGGTAAAAGTAAAAACAGATGGGAAGTTTAAGTAATGCTGTGCCGTCCACCGGAAGTGAAGTATTAATTCCATCGACAATTCCAAATCATTGGCAGGTAATTTCCGCGTCATAAAAATGGGAGATCAAGACAGGCTAAAATTAAGCCCAATTCAGCGGTTGTCCAATATCCTAACCAATCATATTCTGCCATATTGAATAGTAAAGTACCATGTTTGATTCCATCGTCTCCGGCTAAACAAAATTTAAATGAACTCGAAACAAAGCTCACAAATCGATTATGAATTGCACTAATAAATATTTGATTACAAAACCATCCTTGTCTGGTCAAATTTGCTCTATTTGTGCTCTTGACAATTGTAGTATACATCATAATACTGGATTTGGCCTCTCATTAAAAGCATTCTATGAAAAATTGACGAGCCAATGGATTAAAATCCAGTCAAAGTTCGATTTGCCTTATTTTAGCTTCGATAAGAATTAAATAAATGATCGCATCGGAGGTGCAGATAATAGCCTTCTTTTTCAAATTTTGTCACCAATCAGAGTGTTCTGCCTAATAGTTCCGATTTCCAATATGGAAGCGTATCGCCTCAATTTTCCCACCCAACACCTTGAATCAATTAAAAAATTAAAAATAACACAACAAGGAGAAGAAATCCACATTCCACCACTCCTCTTGTTGACCAATACGAACTAGTACAATTGATAAATATATAACCAAATACGGACTTAAATACATTAAGAGCACAAAATCATTGCACTTGTTATTAATTTGTTCACAATGTACAAAATGAGTATCACCCCAAATTAAAGTCAATATTTTTGTTCTCACAAGAAGTAAACGCCTTGCCATGATAATTGCCAGTCAACTGCGGAAGAGCATATTTTCAGTTGAAACCATCTGAAAGTCGAGCGAAAGAGGAGGTACAAGTAGTGTGAATATTTAATGGAAAGGGAGTTCTGAAGAAAATTTTGGAAATACAGGAAAAAAAACAAGAGCATGAAGTAAGAAAAATTCAAGGCCACAAGCGCACAACATTGACTGAGCTCGAGTGTTACAATAGTGAACGCTTGTGCGTGCAGGGGGGAGGGGCTAGGGATCTTGTAAGCACAAAAATAAAATCTTCCTTCCTTTGATAATATTACAGGTAACTTGGGGGTGGAGGTTGGAATCCGAGATAGGGAAAGAATGGTGGCGTCTTGGTCTTGGTATGCCACACCAGTATCTACAATGTGAAAAGTCAACTGTAATATCCCGCCTACTGAAATGTGTTTTTCAGTAACATATTTTTTACAAGTTCTTACCTTTGAACAACCATTGACTTTAGGCTCCAAGTCATAGCCACTTCGAAAGCCTAATTGAGATAGAATGACACCTTCTTGCTCAAGTGCTCGGAAATAGTCAAACTGGGCAGACGGAAAGAGAGTAAAAAGTCGTGCGTTAACAGCAAAGGCTGCCATGTCGAAAGGGAATTGTCGCCACGGTCGGAAAATACACCAAAAATCGATTATTTTTGTTCGATCTTTGGGATCGGTGATACAGCCTTCCCACTTACTTCCACCAACCAAGCCCACTGGCCAAGTTGAACCCAGTTCTGTCGTGAGCATCTAAAGAGTACAATAAGAGCAACATTAACTGACACATTTTGTTGAAACAAAAGACAAAATTGCATGTCAAATAAGTTCATCGCCAGGCTTCATTACTCATTATCAGTAGCTAATTAAGTAATATAAAAATTTACGTAAAAAACAGTACACTTTAATATTTAAAGTAAGAAAATTCGTGCTATGACTTTTAAAACCACCAAATACTTCCACATGAACACATTGACTTAGATTAACTATTGAAATGTTTCCGTATTCTGGAACTGGAAAGCAGGAAATAAAATTGTTCGAGTGAGCTCAAACACCCGATACACTAAGCAAACACAAATTGACTCAAAATCAATCAACTCTAGCAAGATTTATTTATTTATTTATTTGGTTTAAAATAACGCCGTTAGTTTAAACAAATTAAATGACATGATGATGTGATACTGATAGGGTAAGGGGAACCGGAAAAAAACAGCACCAAGAGAAGTCTCGATTAACAGTCATCAATTAAAAGAAGACAACTGCAATTTCCGAAAATCAGAACATCAACGGTTTCCTCCAGAGATTGTCTAAGTGGGTATTAATAGGAGAGTTGAAATTCAAGGAGTTGGTAAATAAGTAAAACAGACAAGTAGGTAGACTAAAGTCATTGTGATTGAGTTCATTTCCAGGTGAGATTTTAAAATGGAAGGATAATTCCCAATGCTAACGCTTTAATAAACACGGCACATCAAGAAAACTTAATTTTAAACATGGAAAAGTAATTAAACAACAGAACTGCTACTATAATCCTACTCTGTTATTTTATATTACGCTATAAGGCGTGCCGCCAAGTGATATTTATTTATATCAAATGGCAGGCATTTTGATAGTTATCATTAGCCCTTTAGTTGACTTCAGGCTTCGCAGAGGGGAGGAGGAACATCAAAGTTAAAAATAGTCGCGAGGGGTGGGGGACAGAAGAGTGCTTCAAAGATGCAAAAGAGACAGGCAGACACAAAGGGAGAAAAAAGGTGAGGTGAGTACTGTGAAAGCAGTCGAATATGGCATAGAGTGGGGTGATGATAGTTTGAATTCAGAAGTCAACTGCCTGTTTATAGACTTTTTTGCCGTATGAGTATATGTTTGTCCAGGGTGCACCACGTGGAGGTAAATCTACGTCGGTCAGATGATATAATTCTAGGCATTTTGAGGATATGTATAGCAGAAAATCCTACTGAATTCTTGAAAATCCAGCATTGTTAACTCACCACCGCATATAGAAAGAATATTATTTTTTATGAATTTTATTCGTTTAAATTATAGATTTAAAATTGCATCACAAACCGCAAATATCACCATTAACAGACCATAACGAACAAACGTGAATAGGTAAAAATAGTTTCTACCACAAGTTAAAGCCTATTTAAATAGTAATAAATAATGTATACAGCAAGGGTTGTCGAATTAATTGACTAATAACATAAATAATAACAGTAATAAAAGTTAGAAGTGAAGTCCATTTAATAAACTGTTATGTTTCGTTTGATTTTTTGGTTTTGAATGGTATAATAATTATCTAAGAGCTTGCTCACTTTTCAGGCTTCAAAATACGCTATTTAGCAAGTAAAACATTTTATAATACTAAATACAATAATAAAGGCGGATCTTGTGCCACAAAGCTTTCTTGAGATTTCATATGTTTTAGTTGTGAAAGCTCACATTTGCACCTTAACAGAAAATTTCTAGCCGCGGGAGTTTAGGTCCACTTGTTCACCCTGATTAAATCACTCAAACTAAAAATACTTTTGCGCACACAAGGATGAAACGTGTCACTCCCTACTGTAACATTGGTTGTTTAAAAAAAATGTGAGGAATTTTTGTGCGTAGCAGATGAGTTGTGAATAATTACTGAAAACAATCTCATAAAGAGAACCAATTGCACGCGGCAGTGATCTTTATGAGACTGGTAAATTCCAAAAACGACTAATGTAACCAATATCAGGATCTACTAGAGAGAGCATTTTGACGTAAATTGACAAGCGTCAATTAGGGGGTTAAAAAAGCGAAAACCACAACTGAATGACTGACTACCTCTATTGGTTTTAATTGCTACTGATACAAAAAGGATCTACATCTTAATACCTTAAAGAAGCAAAAAAATAAAGAAAAATGCCATAAAAAAACAATTAAATTAAACCAATCAATAGCTCATCTCTTAACATTAAAGACCGAAACCAGAGGTTGGTGGGGGGGGGGGGGGGGGAATTGCTGAAAACTGAGTTTAGGAGATTTTAGATAATAATGTGAAATACAGGGTCTATGAGGTGGGAGAAAAGTCTTTGTTTAAAGAAGTTATTAAATTTTCCTCCTCTTCGAACCTTGATATCACCTTACTTTACTGTTTCTTGGTAGGTCAAATCACAGGTTTGATAATCAACAGCACATAACATGGTTAGCTGCACTAGCTGAAACTACCCAGGGAGGGAATAGGGGAATATAACCGCCTACCCAGAACAGAAGTCGAAGATAAGTATTAGCAAACGCTTGCCTATGAGGGCGGAGAAAATGGGTAACAACTTTCCCCTAAGTCAATATGGAGGAAGAGGACTTTGCTGCAGTAGACAAAACTGTTGAACTGCTCTATTATCCCAAGATTGATAATATAAACCTTGGCATTCTGATTTGAATCAAATGAGAGCAAAATTTTGAGGCAGCCGAATTGGATGCCCCTAGTTGGTTGAAGTTGGGGTAGCAAGAACTGATGCCATTAACTTTGTTGCTACGAAATCATTGGAAATAAGCAAAGAAGCTACCTGCATAAAATAGCAACCAGCGGTAGTTCCAAAAGGTAGAACACAATGAGCAGTGCGGTCAACGGAAGATACGGGAGAGAGAGAGGAGGGGGAAGTGTCCGAAAAGACAAACGACAAGAGTGTGGGTTTGTGGGCTTAAAAAGGACAGATACTTGGACAAGGGAGGGCGTTAGTATAGGAGTTAGAGAAGGAAGTTGTTTATTTATAACAATGACAGGTGTTTTTATAGCTATCATGAGCTCTTTAGCTGACTTCGGGCTTCACAGAGAGAAGAAACATCAAAGTGAGAAAAATTCGAGAGGGAGAGGGAGAGTGATTCACAGATGTAAAAGAGACAGACACAGAGGCAGAGAGGAAGGCAAGGTGGATTCTGTGAAAGTTGGTCAAACATAACATATAATCGGGTTATGGTAGTTTGAATTCATAAGTCAACTGCTTGTTTATAGACTTTTTGCCGTATGAGTAAACATTGCCCAGGGTGCACCACGTGGAGGTAAGTCTATCGCACACGCGTTTGAGAAACAATATAAACGTGTCTCAATATGACAACTTCGGGAATGAAAACCAACGTTCGCTCACAGAGAATAGGGCTTAAAAACAATTTCTAAAAATGTTTAGTCATCTTTCAACATGAACTGGCACCACCATATTTTTTTCGAGCAAAATTTAACTTTTGCAAATAGCAAGAACAAATCTTGCTCAGAACAAAGGACGTAAATCACCTTTGAAAAGGAACCATCTTGGCTATCGAACGGTATCTGGCGCCACTAATTACAACACCAATTTTTAATCTTTGATTCAAAGTTTGCTATCTAGTGGAGGAAGGAGAACAAAAGCACTTTAATGCATTGTGGTAAAACGGTTGGTTCACAAGTTGAAGAACGACAATAGGCAACAAGGGTCAAATAGCACATTCGTCTCTGACGTCAATATAAACTATATTAAGATCCATGTGCTCAGTGGTCATCAAACACGTCTACTGAGACAGAGGTCAAGGATTTGGTGCCTATCGATTCACACCCGGATAATGGAATGGTCATCAGAAATGTTCAAGGTCGGTTAAAAGGGAGGATACGGCTATAACTAAACTCTTATAATCAAAGTGAGTGTTGAAATCTGAAACGAATTTGGAAATCAATGACAACCATCTCCGACTTGCTTACCATGCTAACTTTAAATAAAATTTAGTTGGTGTTATTTATCAAATTGGTTTGACAATAAGTGAAAGATACCAACTTGCCTCCTTGAAAATCCTAGGGTCATAGGTATTGTCATCATCGGCGAAGAAGACTATGGCCTTCTCATTCGCTGGTACTGGGTGATTGCGAATCCACTCAATGCCTTTATTACGTTGAGCCGAACCACGAACTCGTTTCCGTCTTCGAAATGGCGACATTGCGAAGAGGTGAGTATAAGGTACACCACAGTCTGCCAGCGTCTCATTTACCAATCTGAAAGAGTGAAAATACACGTATGACAACCATTATTGAGATCTTTGAAGGAATCCATTTCATAATATTCCATTAAGTGTGGTGTGGTGTGGTGGGCAACATTTACTCATACGACAAAAAGTCAATAAACCGGCAATTGACTTCTGACTTCAAACTGCCCACACCCCATTGTATGTCATATTCCACCACTTTCACAGTACTCACTTTACCTTTTTCTCTACCTTTGTGTCTCTCTGTCTCTTTTGCATCTGTGAAATACTCTTCTGTTCCCCCTATCGACTTTTTCTCATTCTCTGTGAAACCCGAAGTCAGCTAAAGGGCTAATGATAACTACCAAAGCGCCTGTCATCTAATATAAATAAATATTCCATTTAGTGGGCTACAAACGAATGTACTGAGATAGAATAATGCAAGAAGAACTAAATGGTAACCTTAAAGCCCACGAGAACACGTAGGGAGATTAACAAAGTCGGAAATGAACTCCATAATGATATTGGTGGCCGATGAACGATTATCCATTTACAAATCTATATTCACTTACAAGAACCAAGTGAAGCAAAGAGCGTAAATTATGAGCATAACTTACTAAGAAGCTATTTACTAATAAACAAAAGTGACATTAGTAGAAATGACTAATTTCAGATTGCTGTACACTCTATCATTATTACGCAACAACACAAGCACGTTCTCCTTAACTTGAAAAGGATTCAAATGATCTAGCTAACTCCGGCTATATGAGGATGAAAATGAATGGAATCCATAAGAGGAAAGAAGGAATTGAATCAACCTAAACAATCTTCCCCCCCCCCTCGCCCAGCAAACTCTGGATATGAACAGTATAGACTGAGAGCCATACTCCCTGTAAAAACAGGGAAAAACAAATGGACACTCGAAGTTCAGACTTCTCTCAGATTTTTCTTCTCTATCCTCTTCCTTGTCCTACACCCTGTTGGATTAATTTATTGATTTCTTTACTCGAGTGCTTACTCATTATTAAAAGCTTGTATATTCCCATTTTCTCATTGTTATGGGGAATATCACTAATAGTAAAGAACAACATCTACAATTTTTTAACCTGAGAAATGACAAAGGCAAACAGATCAAAAATACCGAGAACAGCCTCAGGACATTGAAGAGTCTTGGTGTATGTGATTTTTGGACTCCAATTGTGCAGTTTACTAAATGAGTGGTTCAAGTTCAACAATTCTAAATTTCGTATTCCGACACGGCATTGGAACAAATTTTTACCAACTACGTTCAGGGCTTATTGGGGACACAATTTAATTACTAAGAGCTGATCCTACCACTCTTAGAGGGAACGATTTTAGCAAAGCAAAGAGATGAAGATTTTGAGTAGAAATAACAGTAACAATCTTTACAATAAATTCCACATTTGAAAACAATTTGTGTCTGTACATCTAATGAAACAGCTAAAAAAATTCTCTGCATGAATACGAAGAAGGATTTTACTTGAAAATCCACAACAAATATCTTGACCTCTAGCCATGACCGAAATTCCAGCCTTAATCAAAAATATGATTTAACTCGATTAAAAGTACATTGCTTTATGATCACCTTTTAAAGGGCAGTAATCGTGAAGAAAAAGAGAACATTTTATGACCAACAAAAAAAACTCGCATATTTCTTTAGTAAAAAATATTTTGTATGAATAAAGTACCATAAAGAGATGGTTATCATCAAAATAACCGCCAAATTTTGTTCAAATAATATTTCATCGAGGGGTGTGCGATAGACTTACCTCCACGTGGTGCACCCTGGGCAACGTATATTCATACGGCAAAAAAGTCTATTGACTGGCAGTTGACTTCTCACTTCAAAATACCAATATCTCGACTACTTCCACAGTACTCTTCTTACCTTTTTCCTACCTTTGTGTTTGTCTCTTACACCTTTGAAGCACTCTTCTCCCCCCCCCCTCTCGATTTTTATCCAATTTGATGTTCCTTCTCCTCTGTAAAGTCTGAAATCAACTAAAGGGCTAATTTTAACCATCAAGTCGCCTGCCATTTGATATGAATAAATATTTCATCGATACAATCAATTTTAATCGAATAGGAATGAAAAAAAAACAAATAAATAATGTAAATGAAAAAATTGACGATTCAAGGTATCTTATCTTATACCAATCTGGTAAAAAATTAACTTTAATGAAAAATGGGCAGTTAAATGAGCTACCTTATTTCCATATAGAATATTCTGGAATGTGTGGTGGTAGGTGCATAATATCTGCCACCCACTTAACTGCCGCGTTTATGCATCGTAGAGCGACGCTAATTGTATTTAAAGGTTTATCATATGGGAAGCCGGCCAACACATGTAATAAACGCTCACCACGTCACACCCTGTTTTCCGTTCGCTAATTTCGAGAGAGCAAGTTTATACCGAGGGACTTTGACAGAAAGGACTGGGGCAGATTAAGCCAAGGTCTATTTGTGTAGCATTCGCTACATACTCCATATCTAACTGTTTGGCAGAATAAGATAGTCCACATCCTAAGAAGACTAATAAAAACTCCATTAACACATTCAGATTATAAATCAAAATCCTATGATAGCAAAGGAGCCTAAGGTGTCGAAGTACACATCCGCAAATAGAAGTCGGAAAAAGTACAAATACTTAACCTACCAAATAATATTCATTATTTATACTCGATAGGCTCTTAAAGCCTGCTAGAGCGATTGAGAAAGACACTTAAATTCGCATGAGGAAGGCGCATTCTGGAACGTGAAATTTCACCATAAAGTAGGCCCTTCTCATCTTATTAAATTGGTCTATCATTGTACGTACTTGAATTGCATTGAGGTTCACTCGTGTTGCTCTTATGACAATACGAACACCAAGTGTCTCCTTTCTTCTGATAATGATCTTGTGACGTGGTGCGCATGAATTGAATAACTTTTGTTTTCAAACTGAAGATTCAGTTTTTCACGTTATTTTTCAGTGAGGTAAATAAAAGTAAATGTATGGAGTCTTCAGCCTTCATGGCAAAATCCGAACATGAACTGACACGACCAAGGTCAAATCAACTAGAAGTAAAAGTGGGAATAAACGCTTTTGCGGTAAAGATTAAACATGTTTAGATTAACTTGACTATTTTTGTACAACATAGAGGACTGGTTAATGCCAACAACTCGAATAGTTAATAAATATAAATTAAAAAAATACCAGATGTTTTAACTAGGTATTGTTTTTTAAGGTGAGGAACGATTACACAATACTTGAATAAAAGGGGTGAGCAATAGACTTACCTCCACGTGGTGCACCCTGGGCAACGTATACCAAAAAGGCCTATTAACTGGCAGTTGACTTCTGACTTCAAACTACCATGGCCCGACTGCTTGTCATATTCGACCCCTTCCACAATACTCATCTTACCTTTTTCTCTACCTTTGTGACTGTCTGCTTCTTTTACATCTGTGAATCGCTCTTCTGTTTCCCACCCCTCGACTTTCTTCTACTTTGATGAATCTTCCCTCTGTGAAGCCCAAAGTCAGCTAAATGGCTAATGATAGCTAACAAAACGCCTGTCATTTGAAATAAATAAATAAATATTTGAATAAACAGCATACCAATGAGACCAGCACATGTAAATCATTATTTACAGGGCAATAGACCGTATATGGACATGCGAAGAGGACTATTGTTAATTGATTTAAGGCTCTAGTGGCTTCTTTTGTTTTTGAACTAATTGACAAAGCACTTTAATACGTCAAACGGGGATTGATAACACGCTGACACAAGTGTAGGCGTTCAAGTACGAAAAAAAGCTCAAAAGAATTATAAATTTTATGCATGAAAAATGGTATTAAATACAAACTGTGACTCAGTTTAATATTAAAGCAACGCAACCAAGTTGAAACAATCGGCAAATTGGCTCCAATAGCAACTTCAACTCTTCGCCTTAAGGGGATTTAATCCTTTTATTGCACTTTCTTCTTTCATTATTAAATTAACATAAAGTGTCATTCAGATGCCTCACCAACACGTCTGACTTGATTGTAGCCAAGTAAGCAAAAAATCAGGATAATACGACCAAACAGAAGTAATGCAAATCAGTCAACAATGTGAAAAAAAACTGACCCTTAAACAGTGATGTCAAAATTGTGCGAATCGACCATCAGACCATCATAAAGTGAAATCTCTCTATCATGTGAATATCATCAACTCAATGGTTCTTATTCCAAATATACATATTCGTGATTTGTGACTTGTCACATGCCTTCATTGCCCCCTTATTTCTTTTTATAGATTAACTAACGAGCTATTTGCTATTGTTAATGTTCCTCCCCCCTCCCTCCCTACATTGAAAAGATAAAATATGTATTTTTCCCTTCCATTAACACTTAATTTCATCCGTGCACTACCGATGCTGTTTTCATAATATAAAAGGCTAGATTAGCACACCTTTTTTTGCACAACTAAGGATTGCAGAAGCGAAGGGGCGGAACAAGTACTGATTGTGTGGTGGAAAGCCTAGGCGAAAGATGAGTCATAAGTGCAAAAAAGAGGGGGTTATGACGACGACGACAATGATGATGACGATAGTAATTATGAAGGCCTATGGAATTTCTTCCTCTCTTTCATATTAAGACAAATAGAGCCAAGCGAATTTCAACTTGCGAAGTAACCGCTTGCATGCATTTCCAACAGCAGCAGTAGCAGTTGTATCAATAATCTAAACAAAAGTCTCATGCCATTCCTGTTCCCCCCCCCCCCCCCCCCTCCCCCTCCACATACAAGAATTCTGCCAAGTGTCTCGTATCTATCATCAGGGTGTTTATCATATAGGTGAATGGCTTCCTGATGGGCAGAGCTGGCTGATTTATTAGCCTTAAACCACTTGTGTGTTGGCATAGCCTCCCTCCCCCTCCAGTTTGCCTTTGAAAATAACAGAACTAAAATTTAACATTTTGGAAAATAGGAATGGTTGTAATTGAACACATTTTACATCAAAACGATTTGTTGTTGCAATGAACCAAGGAGAGACGTGGAAAGAAGTGAACTCTGTATTTAAGACAAATTGTACTTTTTGCCTTGTATGTGCATGGAATAAATAGTACGCACGCAAGGAAAGCCACATTGTTGTTTGGGCACATAAAACACGTGGCCACACTTGACTGATGAGCGCGTCCTTTGAGACACCGCTTACAAAACCCATTTGTTTATGGAGCCATTGGAGCGGTGGGGTGATATTCTTATACCAAGCAGCCCCATAAAGCCCCAAACTCTATCAAGGCTTGAATATTTAAACCAAGTAAAACAAAGGTGCTAGTAGATGCCATACATTTTTTGAAGGATAAGACTAATAGAATTCGATTGTTTTTAAATTATGAAGGCAAACCAATCAAGGCTGTTGGCACGCAAATAACCAATGACGTCAATTTTGAACTCCTTAAGCCCCAAATCCTCATCTCAGAGGAACTAGACGTGATAAACATTCAACAATATTCGTATACTAAGAGGAAATAAAAGGTGGCTCTACACATCCTTTATTGATAGATAAATTATTCAAAACGATATGAAATCTCGTTAAAATTTGATTTTAAATAAGAAAAACATTCTGACAGAATTATGAAATGGACTGTGCTAAACTGTAAAGTAGATTTGTTTCCTTTCTCCCATACTTCCGCCAAAAGAGAGACTCTTGCTTTCCCGATTCAGTTGATTGGTTCTCATAACTAAAAGCCACGAATATGATTAGGGGGAATTTTCTCGGAGTCTACTTGAAGTAGTTAACTGTAGAAGATAACTAAATCTTCCAATTAGAACAATATTCATTAGACTCGAAATGAGAGAAATAAGTGCTCAAAATAGTTAAATGTGGCTCATTTCACAGGAACCACAAGCACAAAAACGTTCGATTTGTGACGATGAGAAAATGAGAAGGGGTTAGTGTTCTCATAAAACGCCATGGATGTGAGTTAAATAAACACCATAATCGCATTAGTTAACAGTAATACTAATTCGCTCAGGAAAGTGGGCCGTTACAAGGGAAATATTTAGGATCCCCTACTAACTCGAAAACTGACTGCCTCAAGGAATGCAAGTAGTTTTGAAAAAGTTAGCTGCCTTTTTTATTTAATTGACTAAAGGGAAAATCAGCCCTTAACACAAATGCTCGCGGAAGCTTAGAAAAAAAATATGCTTTATAAGGACAAATATACCCGAATTGCAAGTGGAGCTAAGGTGAACTTATGGTGCCAAAATTAAAATTTAATTTTCCACGGCAATTAACGCTAAGTGCCTAGAATTTAAACGAATTAGATGAAATATTAGCAATGTCCCAGAGTGAAAAAGTAGGTAACACGTCTGATCTACAAACATGTACATGAGTAAAGTAATTAAGGCAACAATAAACAGTACATTATTTAATTAACATTAAAATTAAAGAGAAGTATGACCAACTATATTATTATGGATAACCCTCATCAATCCTAGAAACTAACAATAACTATTTTCTCAAATACGATCTAATCAACGTACAACCAAGAGTTAATAGGCATAGTAAACGATGAGGGTTAAATGGACAAAGATAAGTAATTTCAAGAAAGGAAAAGGACAACGATGTTAAGATTACTATCTCGTATAACGGTTGATTGTATTTAAGAATATCTGATATTGATAATGCAAAAAACCACACAATTTTTAGGCTATCAAGGAAAAATAAGGAAAGTATTCGGTGTCGCAAAAGTACCGTAAAATAGGTGGGTGTAAAATATTAATGATGGATTTAATATGAAATAATGCCAATGGAGCAAAAGTGCATTCATCTGCACAACATGAGAGAATCGTGAGATAAAAGCAAGAGAATAAGAAATGAAATTTTGGAACAAAAATGAGTGTGAGCGAATCACTATCAAAAGTTGGATTGCAAATTGATATATTTTAAACAAAATAAAGACATGGATAAAGTAAACGTGACGCATAATTTAATGTTTCAATGTGTTGTTTGCAAACATCCATATATGAGAGAATAAAACTACAATTAAGATATTCGGTTCAGAATAGAATAATTGATGGAGTAAAAAGTCCACCTAATATGAAAATTCAGAAAAAGGAGACTGCGTATATTTGTACTGCAAATACAGTTTATTCCACAATTGCAGAAGGCACAAAAAGAAAATACTTGAGCAAAATTGCAACTACAATATTACCAAATGGTAAAAATACGTGAATAAATAAAAACGAGTTTAAGGTACCTCTGACAAAAACTAAAGGGTAATAATAGGGAAAAAGAAACTTTTCGATAATTGTTAATTAAAAGTTAAATGAATTTCAAATGATACGATACTTACCCGGTCATTCCTATCGAATCTTCAACAACAATCCAGTGGACAAAGTTAACATCATTAAGTGTACTGCAAAGTCGTACTAAGTCAGCTTTTTGCGTCAGCCTTGAATAAGTAGGAGTTACAACAAAAACAGTAGTTTTGTTGGGATGGATAGGATCACCAACAAGATTCAGTAATTTGGACCGAGTAAAATTAGGCAAACATCCCCTCAGTTGGGGCTTTTCCTCAGTGTAAAATAACCGAAAAATGATCAAAAGTATAATACAAAAAACAGCTACAAATTCTATTCGACATTTCATATCTCTGCATGACCTTAATATGCAATGCAAGGTTAACGATCTAAACAAATGAGTTTTTTCGAGTTTTTACAGATTTACAGAGATATAATTAAAGTAAGGTCGAATTTGAGTTAAGCTACATGTTTTAAATTGAACGACAATTTTTAAACCCTTACAGATATATTCAATAATGACATTAATTAATTTTGTTTGGTTTGGAAAAATTAACATATTTTGCTTTTTGATCATCTGAAATTGCCTTTTAAATACGTGCATTTATATAGCAACATTTAAAAGATTTTTTCGTTAGAATTTGGTTAATATTCCATCACTGCATTCAATTAACGCTTTATGTTTATATAAATTACATTAAAAATTGAACACGCAGAAAATCATAACAAGCAAATGTTTTTCATTTACCATTTGTAAAGAGAGAACAAGTTGAAAGAGGCTATTGTGAATCGAGAAATGTAAGCTAATGTTAAGTTTTATTTAAAGAAATTAAAAGAAGTTATTAACGTGTCTTCATGTGAGCACTTGATCAATTTGATTATTGAACTGGAAAATGAAGTGATTCCATGATTATAGTCATGAAATATTAAAAAAATCATGAATAAAATTGGTTTTAGTCTATAAAATGACGATAACCATTTAATTCTTACAAATTTAAAAGTTCACCTTACACAAAAAACGTGCTATTAAAGGAAAGCATTGTTTCAAAATAACTGAAAAAATGTACAAAATGGATTGTTAAATTCATATTGCAAAATCGTGAATAATTTCCAATGTTTATTCTATGATTAGCAATGATTGTTATGTCACCCACGGCCTATTTATAGACAAGAGTTCATTCTGGTTGGTTGGGCATAGAATTTAAATTAGAAAGAAATTCAATTCACGACATTGTCTGAAATCGCCAGTCAAGTAAAAATTAATAACTTATTTAAGACCATAAACATAAATCATAGGCTTGCCAAGGTGCTATTTAGAGTTCAGCTCCTGTTTAAGATTAATTTCGAGGCCAGAAAGGTTACGATTCACTCTCTGACCGAAATCGCAAGATAAAAATTATGCAAATTCTAACTGACTCATTATTTATGTATTTAATATTTTTAATTATTCTACCTTTAGATAGGAATTTGATTATTGATATAGGTGCAGAGTCCTGCTTTATGTCAAATACAATTTTATAACCGGTTTTTTGGGTATATTTTTTTATTGATAATCATCGTAATATTTATTGATGCAACACAATCATCTTTGATGCTTTGCAAACGATTCTTGTTACTGAAAATTAATAACTAATATTAGGAACAAGTAAATATAAAGCATAAAATTTTCTTGCTCTTATTTATAATTACTAAAAGATTCGTGACGAAAGCAGAGGTTTTTTAGTTTACTTTTCAACCATGATTAAATTCAAACACAATTAATAAAAATTACTGACATATCATTGCAGTGCATTTTAAAAAACTTGCTTCTAAATTAAAGGATTAATTATCATGTTGCTGTCTTAATGTCCTGCTGGGTGAAAGATATTTCCCAGTTAATTACCATAATTTTGATCAAGAAATTAAAAATCTAAATTAAATAATATTATAATATAATACTTCGTTAAGTTAAACTGATTTAATTAAATTTACAAATCGTAATATTATTTAAGTCACAACAAATGGCTCTAAGTGATATAGCCTGGAGTAAAACTATTTGATGCACTTTTAATCCTCTCTGAAAATCTAGTTATATGAAGGCATTGTTGGGTTTATATCATTAAAAGATATTGTTTTGATTTTACAATTTCAGTTTTCTAAAAAGATGGATTACCAGTTGACAAATAAAAATTCAAATCATATTTGTGGTGGAATTTATGTGCTGTTTTTATTTAAATTTTTATATAGTTATATAGTTGAGGGAGTATAAGCCAGCATTATTTACGCAATAACCTTGGACGAATTTTCAATTGGCTAATTTGCTTAATTCCCCTATTGGCTGTGATTGCAGCGACTAATAGTGTTCGTATTTACTTCTTGCATCTACTAATTTATCACTTGCTCGCATTTTCAGGAAATCCAGGCATATTTATTCCTTCGTAATGGAATTTGATAGGAGCGTTCCCACCATTTCCCTTAACAGTTCTTGCGCTGATAACGGTCAACCCAAAGCCGAGACTTACTCTCAATCCCCCGCCACAATTTCAATAAAGGGATCATCCGAAATAGCCGTGAATCTTTCAACACCTGAAACAGCAGATATTCCGGAGCGATCTAGTACTAGTCAACCTTCGGGTTTTATTTCATTCTTTTCCAATCGTCAAAGAAAAACTTCTGGCGCCCCTACAATATCTATCGTCTCTGTAAAGCAGTCGCGTCTATTGTGCGTTGCGAAAATAGATGAGAGTATTCAAGCTGTTGACGATCTTTTGGATTTCCATAATCGGGCAATAAAGGCTGAGAACAAAGTCTCTAATGCTCTTTGGCATACCGTTCAATATTGCAAATCCCGAAAATCCGATTCATACTTTCGAAATAGTTCACAAGGCAGCTGTAATGGAAGTCAATCGAATGTTCCCAGCTCATTTTTTAGAGGTGATAATAATGTTGATTCAGGTATCTCTGAAATGACCACTGAAAGTTCACCCTTTCCTCTGTCAAACAGCATTCAAAGTTCTTCCCTCTCTCAGGCAAAACAGTTTCTCCAATGTTTTGTCGACGCTAATGAATGCCGGGCTAAAATCGCTACATGTAGAGCTTCATTTCACAAGAAAGTCACTACTTATCAACTTCAATTGGTTTCTGAGACCCTACAACGACTCAGGTCTCTCTATATCGATCTTGATACCAAGTTAGAGACATATTCCTCCCAATTAGAATCCGACGTTAGAGAATGTTGGAGGAAGTATGCTAAGTATGCAGATAACGTTACTCGTCTTCGAACTAGACTTAATTCTCTCTTAGAAAAAGGCATGGCTAATAAACGAAAAGCGATTGAGACAGCAGTCAATGATTTAGATGGAGCCACAGTGAAACTACACTTGGCTCATAATG
Organism: Rodentolepis nana; assembly: GCA_900617975.1. NCBI lineage: Eukaryota > Metazoa > Platyhelminthes > Cestoda > Cyclophyllidea > Hymenolepididae > Rodentolepis > Rodentolepis nana. Next base: position 16,993 of record UZAE01012180.1, read on the forward strand.
CCTACACGTTGTCTCTAATTACGGCCCGTCAGTATCATCAGTGGTTAGTGACACGTCTTCAACCATGCCTCTACCGAAATCTCAATCGATGTCTTCGGTTGGCTGATTATTCCATTTCCTACCTCCTTCGCTTAGTTCGTATTGATCAAGCACCCAAGGGGACCTTCGATTTTATTGCACCTCCTGATAGTGATCCTCTGGGGGATATGGGTCTCGATGCTGAACTCCTGAGTGATGGCATGGAAGCCCTGGGAGAGGATACTTTTAGGAGGGCTTTCCCGTTTGACGCTGATTTGCTTGTTAGAGCAGGAGATGACTCGTTACAACCTGACAAGATCATTGTTAATCAAATGACCGCCTATCATGTTCAAAAACTGTAAGTCATTAGCTATTATTATCTTCGAATCTTTTGTGAGTATAATGGGCTTTTATGAAGCCCTTATTATTACTGGCTAGTCAGTGCTAAATTTTGCTAGTAGGTGAAGTTATAGATTTTATTATATTATGTCCACTTTACCCCTATTTGTTATTACTACTAAATCCTCAGACTGTAGAAGGTTTAAATTGGGGGGAAAAATAAATCTGGTCTTCTAGACTTGCCCACCTGAATTGGTAATAACTCCCACAATGAATTTTTCATTTTTAGATCTAAATTTTCATTGCCAAGCATATTGATCAAATAATTGTTTATTCGCTGAACGATTGATGAAGTTCTCAAATCATCTTGGGTTCCTAACCACAATCGGATTCTTAATAGCGGTTTCGTGGCCTGTTCTATATTGTGCAATTTAACTAGTTACTTATTTTATTTCTAATACACACGCTATATATGGCAAATTTTAAGTCATATTTGTGTGTGGGCATTTCGATCTGAGTCTCATTTTATGGATTGCCGATTTATTGACGTGGTCAAACAACAGATGGCTTATCATATTCAAAAGCTCTAAATCTTCAAATTATGCTATTATCTTCAAATTTCATTCATAAAAGTTTACCAACTTGGTGGATGTGGTTTCGGGTAGTCTTCCGCTTCTAACCATTCCTCAAATAATACCCGTAGTAAATGTTTAAAGTTTCCAGATAGGGTTTTGTCTGTGTACCTATTGAATGGCAATAAGTAATGCAATCTTTGTCCACGTCAATGCAAAATTTCTGACATTTTTGATTTTGATTGAGCTATTGAAATTGGCTAGCAGTAGATCCAATAAATGCTGAGGTTGAGGTTATCAAAAGAACACCGTCTTCGTATCGTAGAGTCCCACCTCATGACATTTTTGAAATCGGTTAATTCACATTTAATAATCTAAATTTAATGAATTGTCTCTTTAATTGGACCCAATTCTCGTCCACTCTATCTGGTGTTCATCTTTTAATTGGTTTGACCATTTTATTCATTTTTCATCCAAACAGCATGATTTGGCATAGTATTAAGTTACTTACAAGATTGCATCTGGGGGGGGGGGCATTAAGGTAGGTAAAATGCAGGTATGGGTGGCTCACTTGCTTCGAGTTGTTTAGGAAAGCCGTGTTATGTTCTGTTTCACATCTCCAATCTGAAAGCGTGTAAATAATTTATTAACACGTTCCCGGTCAATCAATCGTCCTTTGAATTATTTAGTCACTATTCAGTACCCCTGGATCGTTTACTTGAATGTGTGTTGGTTCAATTCACCTTTTTCTTTATGGAATAACTATTCAAGGTTACCTTCCTTGATTCCAAGCGAATTACTCGATTTTAACAGAGCTGTCTTAGGGTAGCTTAAGATATTCTCCTCTAACAATTATTTTATTTTGGAGTTGTTTTCATCTTGTTTTCGCTATGTATTTGAGAATTTAGTATCGCGTGCGTGTGTGTTGGTGTGTGTGTGTGTGTGTGTGGGGGGGGGGGGGGAACCTGTTCTTGGATCATCGGCGAAGCTGGAGAAGCACGTGCTTGTAGGAATCGATCGGCAAAAATCGGTTGAAATGAGAATAGACCTGTGAAGGTTGGAGTTAACACTTGGCTATGAAGGAGTTGAATTGGATGATAGTTATTTCAGCTTTCAAGGAGTATTGACGAACGAGTGGCTGTAGGAATGACGACATGTTTCCACCGATTGTTAGTCTTTAACCAATGCTTTGTTAGAGACTCTTCAGGTATCTTTTCCTTTCTGCGAAGTTGAATTAAGTGTTCCAATTGTCGCGATGCAGGAATTATTGCCTTGGTTTTTTTGGAGTTGTTACTTTCGTTTGTCGCCTGCATTACATAGTGAACTCTCGGGGTTACGTCATAATCATGTTGATTGAATTATAAGGTTTTTATTGGGGGGGAAGGGGTGGGGCTTTTATGGTATTTGATGCTTTAGGCTGAAATTTGGTGTAATTCTTAAATGTGCTTATTGGCGATCGATACGCATTCAAATGTGCGTTTTAATTATGAAGCACTTTGTAAATTTTGCAAAAAAAGATTAATTTGCAAGCGGATTATATGTTTTGCTCGGTGTAGCTTAAAGTATGGTGGCGAGGCGCAGTCCCTATAACCAGTTATACCATTCTGTCGATCGCTCTCTACCTTTGTTGTCGCATGACTTTATTGATTGGCCAACCTTGTTTCCACTCTATCAGCTCCCTTACAATCAAGACCTTCTCTCGTCTTCATTTTTTTGCTTGTGACCGGTACACATTCGGTCCTTTCTTTACTCGCAGTCTTCTGATTTGTAAATTATGTCTCTTTCCTGCCAATTCCTTGGAAGTTACCAGTTTTATAAAGGCATATCTCTTAGCTAGACTTACAGAGCTTCCAGAAATATTTTTCACTGATAGGATTTAACGCCGTGTTAGTATGGTGAATTTCAAAAATCTTGTCAACTCTGTCTACCCTGATCGTTAGCAAATTCGGAGACCATGATTTCAGGGACCATTGGTGTACAAACAGTGATCGAAATGACTTACCTTATTAATTAAATCTAATTAATAAAAAATGGTAGAGGTAGAAATCGAATTTCTTATCAGGTGGGGGGGGGGGGTATGGAATTCAATGACACCATCCATCTTTACTCTACACAAGTATGGAAAAATGTATTCTCAAGTCCGTTCGTGGCAATGGTCCTCTTCAATGCCTGCCATCTTCCATTTACCCACACCGATTAGTAATTTGAGAAGAACTGTTTTCTGTACATTCATAGTTCTCTTAACTATATATCTTGTGCTAAGATTGGGGGAAGCTGATTTTGATTTGCCTTCTAGATTTACTAGACAGGCTATTTTGTGTTTTAATTCTTGAATCTTATGTATTTTCCTACTCTAAAATGCAAGAGTTATATATGCTTGATTTCCTTTCCTTAGATGTCTGTCATTTAGTGGAATTTACACGGAGGGATTATGCGAAGTGTTGCATAGCTTAAGAGGTACTTTGGTAGCTTAAGTACAATAATTGTGATTATGTGGTACTGCAATAACGCAACGAGACAGATTGAAGAGAGTGTTTGGTTCTGGAATTGGAGCAAGAGTATCCAATGCATTCCAGCGAAATCCAATTTCACTTGTCCTCCTAAATAGGTCAACAAATAAGGTCAGCCATCTCGATTGCTACTTATGCCCCAGTGGGCATCGAACCTGCTACCATGACTTGCTTGTTATTAATACCACCCGATACGTCGCAACTTTCTCTGTCGACATATTTTCAATGAACGAATTTTGTTGAATGATTGTTTTCTGGCTTTACATCCACCTTGCTATTCTGCAATGTAGGTAGAATAAATGGCCACTTAAGTAGTACTTCAAACCAAGCAGTCTAATTAAGTATCTTGAAAGTGTTATTGAAATTATGATTATATCAAGACCCCCAGAGAAATGGAATTATTGCGTATGCTGCTATTTGAAGCATTCTTCTAAGGTTTTTGTTATCTCTGAATCCATGGGACACTGTGTTGTCTACGCGGTGTATGCGCAAGTTTTTCATTCAAGTGGTTTCTTTAGGCACCCACATATAGGGCTCACCAAGAAATGGTTGGGTTCTACTCTTAAATTTGTTCAATTTCGAACCTCACTGTAGCAGTAGCCTAATTTTCAGTGTCTCAAATAAAGACCTGCCGATTTAGGCTTAAGCTCGGCTCATTGGAGTCCTTATCAGTCATTTGTGTATGGCTAATGAAGGCATTCATTCATTCATATCATATGGCAGGCGTTTTGATAGTTACCATTAGCCCTTTAGTTGACTTCGGGTTTCATAGATTGGAGGAACATCAAAGTGGGAAAATTCGAGAGGGCGAACAGAAGAGTGATTTGGAGATGTAAAAGAGACAGACATAAAGGTAGAGAAAAGGGTAAGGAGAGTACTATGGAAGTCGTGGAATATGACATACAGTGGTGTCAAGGTAGTTTGAAATGAGAAGTCAACTACCAGTTTATAGACCTTTTTGACGTATGAGTATACGTTATTCTGGGTGTACTACATGGAGGTAAGTCTATCGCACACCCCCACCAGTCATTTGTGTATGGCTAATGGAGGCGACTTATTTCTGAAATGCATTCTCGATCTGCGGCAAAAAGATAGTCAAAAAGTTTTTTTTCGGAATTCTAAGCTAGAGATAACTTTCGGTTGATTTAAGTAACTGCAAGCGATTTCTTCCACTTAAGAATTTATATTTTTGTGTTCTAGAAAAATCTGATTAGGAGTTAAATAATTGAGATTTCAGAATAGGGGGATATTTCCTTTTTACATGTCTGTGTAACCGAGGTCTTGGTAATTCGCAGTCTTTAATTGGTTACATGCTATGAACGCCTTATTGACAATTGATGAATGCAAGATTAACACCCACCTCTGCTCAATGCACTTAATTAATTTTAACTAAACGATTTACTAATTCAAGGTGTTTCTTGGAGCTAAGAGGTGGATTTTGGTTCTGTCTCTTTGTTAATAATTGCTCATGCAATGGGCTGATCCATTTAGATTTTGTTATTCAGTAAGCGTTAATCCATAATGTGACTTTGGAGTCCATGTTTTAACTCAGGAGAGGGGTGGGAGAGAGAGAGAGCCTCGTTAAGACAAGCATTAATTTATTTTCGGTATCATGCATCAATTACAAGATAGTGGGGTTGTAAATCAATTACTCTTGTTTGGAATAAAAATCTAAGAAGCAATAGTGTTTATGGGCAATTAGGGCCTTAAATTGGTAAAAATAAGTAAGCGCTATCTTTTTTTGATCTACAGTTCACAATAACGAGCGCATGTTGCTGAAATCTTAATTAGTGTGTTTGCAGATTCTAGAATCGATCGATACGATATAGCTCAGATCTCTTACACGTTACGTATGGGGGGGGGGCTGGTATTGGTAGCAAAATAATCCCCGTCGTTGTTATTTTAAAAAGGTAATATCAGATCCAATGATGGTATTACGGGGTGTGCGATAGACTTACCTCCACGTGGTGCACCCTGGGCAACGTATACTCATACGGCAAAAAGTCTATTAATCGCCAGTTGACTTCTGACTTCTAACTACCATGGCCCCACTCCATGTCATATTCGACCCCTTTCACAGTACTCATCTAGCCTTTTCTCTGCCTTTGTGTCTGTCTCTTTTACATCTGTGAATCGCTCTTCTTTTCCCCGTCGAATTTTCCTACTTTAATGTTT